>JZLH01S0018407.1:0-12842 GCA_001188425.1 Eucidaris tribuloides | reverse complement strand
ATTTTTATGTTCGTTTTAGTTATAAAGGTTGTCCATTCTTGCCTGTGACTTCTCTTCGGGTCCTCATCTACACAGATCCAAAAAAAAAATGTAAACAATAATTTTTAACAAAACTATTAATAGAAAACAAAAAAAGTAAAAACAGTCAGAAGTACCTTGTTTCACCCTCACAAATCCAGCTCTACCCTGGTAAAGCGTAGCTTTCTTGCTGCTCCGTTCCCCGACAATTCAAGGGACACAGGTAGCAATCAACAATGAGGCCATCAGGCCTACGTTACCCGGCTAGCCAATTAGAATGATCGGTGGTTGCAAAATATACTAGATATCAGATATTTGGCCACGACTTGGCAAACTGCAGAGCCTTCTCATTTGCAGTCATTAGATCATCTTGACAGCACCGTTCCTCGAGGTTTGAGCACTGAAGGAGGTGTTGCTTGGTTTGCGATGTGCCACAGTCGCAGTTTATGTTGTCATCTTCTGTATATCCCCCACTTTCTCATGTTGACTTTGCACCGACCCATCTCTGTGCGAAGTCGGTTGAAGGACTTCCACGTCACCCAGTCTTGCTTGTGTCCTGAGGGTATAACTTCTCCTCTTGTAGGAAGAGTTAACTTGTTATGATGGTGGTTGCTGCTGCGCCTCTCCTCCCGAAGTCTGCATCTGGCCACCTGTACTCAGTCAGGGGTTCAACAAAGTGTAGGAAGTTTTTCCTCGATTTGAGCCGTTTCTGTGATGGTTGGATACCATAACAAGGATGGCAACTATCCTGGCTTTGCCTGTGACTGGAAGGGGTTAATTAAAGTTACTTGATCCCTTATGGTGGTCAAAGAATAGAAAAATTGTTAATAAGCTGGTATATGGAAGAAAATACTGTTGTCCTAGGGCAACGCTTATGGAAATCGACGAAGGCAAATCAACATAGTACACGAGTCCGGGCGAAGATTTTTCGGCAATGATCGGCAACAACGTCTAGATCGCGCTTCCCCTGTGCGTTTTTTTGCAATAACATACACTTGAACTTTGTTATCTGTCATGTTTATGGTTATCAATGAATTAGTCTAAGTTTTAGACTGTTCTTGTTTTTGCCCTAATCCTAAGGCAGTTCAGGAACTTAAACAAGATGTGAGTCTGGACACTTGGACTGCTACGCTCGCAGCTCGCTTCACTCGGGATTGTGTTAAGTAAAGAGCAGTCTATGACTTAGACTTGCGCGGTATTGCTCTACGAGTGTCAGAGTGTTTCGGCATGTTCGGCACAAGGCCATAGTTAATCGGCATTGTTCGGGTATTCGTAATAGGGCATATGTTCGTACGGGATGATAAATCTCAAAACACAGAAGCAAACCTATATCTTACCAAACGCACAGCTAGTCTAGATTCGAGCCGTATTTATTTCGTCTTAATTTCTCCGAGTTGCAATCCCACTTATTGCGTGCCCCCCCCCCCAAAAAAAAAAAAACACTGGGGTATATAAGCGCCGTCACTCGATATTCGGGTTTTGGCTGCAACTTAGGGAAACTATGGGAGGCGTCATGGCTCAGTTGATAATGCTGCGGTTTCTCGACCAAGAGGTCCGTGGTTCGAATCCACGCTGGGCCATGGCGGTTGTGTCCTTGGTTAAGACACTTTATCCCCATTACCTCATCCCTCGGGTAGGACGTAAAGCCGGAGGTCCCGTGTTGAGACAGAAACATCTCAGCACGTCAAAAGAATCCACGCACTTCATAGAAAAGTAGACAGGAGTGTTGAAAATCCGGTGTTGTGGTCACATATCCATATGCGAAACTACCCGGGACTGGATGCCTGAGGGTAACAGTGATTAGGTTTGCTTTTCTAATACCTGTCATCCGAAATGATGACAAAGCAATAATAATAATACAGCTACACCTACACTAACGCACAGCATTGGTCATATTAGTGATATGTTCTGCAACTACTGTGTGACTTCAGAATGTAAAGAGCTAGAAAATCATATTTTTTTTCTTGAAATCATAGTCACCGTTAGATATTGAATTGAATTATTTTATAGACTATACAAATATTACTAGTTTACTTTTAGAAACTTGCCCTGTATAAAATAGATGTTCATCATGCATAATGTTAAATTGCTTTGCAAGTTAAAAAATGCGTGCCATACGCGTTCCTTTCGTTGAAAATCATCAACATTATTATATGCACTAGTTCTCACGCAAATTACTAAAGGTAAATGTGGGGGTGTATAATATAGGATTGTATGCCTGCGTAAACGCTGCCGTCTTGCACTATACTTGGTAAGTGAATTCGCGACGATTGGACTCGTGTCATGTGGTTGGCCAACCTGTTCAGAAACATAACTAGCTACGTAACCTCGGACTTGGGTATCTAAAATAGTAACGTCTCTCAATTGGCCAATCAGAATCATCTTTATAACGTAACGTAACTAATAAATTACTTACGTAACTGTATTGGATACTTACGTAACTATATTGGATACTCATAGGTAGTTATATTGGATACTTATAGGTAATTATATTGGATACTTACGTAACTATATAACTGGTGAAAACTAGTGAAAAAAACTGATTTTGATTGGTCAAATGCTATAATGTATGGCTCATGTAGATAAGTAACATCAGAAACACGTGTGCTACCTATCTAAACCCAATGCTTATTAGTTACGTTACGTTATAAAGATGATTCTGATTGGCCAATTGAGTGGCGTTACTATTTTAGATACGTAAGTCCAAGGTTACGTAGCTAGTGATGTTTCTGAACAAGTTGGCCTTCCATAGTGTCAAGCCTGCACACTTGCTCGTCACCCTCGCACCGGTGTGGAGTTATTCCCGGCCGAGGTGCCCGTTATGCAGGTAGTAGCCTCTTGTCGTAAGCCGTGGCGGCTGATCTTTGTTTGTCGATTATGATCCCAAGCGAAGCGAGGGATACCCTGACTCGTGAAGCGAGCCAGGGCCTCTTGACACCTGACCTGAATATCACCGAAATTCTTATGTCTTTTATTGTTTTCACCAATATTCCGACCAAAAATTGGTCGGTGAAAATCATCCAATGAGCGCGGGCTACAATGACATAATATTAAATATTCATGAGGCTGAAGATCATAATCGACAAACAACTATCAGCCGCCAGGGCCTACGATAAGAGGCTGCACAGACTGTTGCTGTAACACGAAACGATCTGGAAGCGTTCACTATTTCATTAGGTGAAATGATTCCTACACGTAAATTATTGCACGCCAAATTGGACCTTATAAAAGCAAAATTAAACCAAACATGCTTTAGCTTTTCTGTTCAAGCAATAACGTGTACTAATTTGGTGTTTGATGGTATATATTTTGTAGTTAACAACACTGAAGGAATTTCTTTCAACCCGCCGAATATTTGACCAGGCCAAGATAGAGGACGCTTGGGCGCAATTTCATTGGCTGATTCAAATAGAGATCCGTCGTTCCTGTGGTCATGAATAATAATTACTTTTCGGATGCGAAACAGATGGCTTCGCTTGCCCATAACAGCGAGAGCGCCTTGTCAAAAGGCTATGCAGGTAGAAACTAATCCGTTCACAAGATGGCTTTCTTATTCCTCTCAGCTACCTGTAATATAAGTTGTGAGAGTTAAAGCAGAATTTCATATTCTGTTGAAATTGTGACAGTATATTAAAAAAAAAGATTCCTGATCATACATATGTGTGGGTGTGATTGTGCTTCGTGTGTGTGTGTGTGTGTGTGTGTGTGTGTGTTGTGTGTGTGTGTGTGTTGTGTGTGTGGTGGTGGTGTGTGTGTGTGTGTGTGTGTGTGTGTGTGTGTGTGTGTGTGTGTGTGTGTGTGTGTGTGTGTGTGTGTGTGTGTGTGTGTGGTATGTGTGTGTGTGTGTGTGTATGTGTGTTGGTGTGTGTGTGTGTGTGTGGATGTTTATGTGGGTGTGTGTTTGTGTAGCTGAGTGTGTCTGTGTGTGCATATGTGCATATTTGTCCGTATGTGTGTCTGTATGCGTTTGCATGTGTGTGCATGTGTGAAGACTGTCCATTGTTATCGAAACCAATCATTCTTACCGTCCAACTATCAATAGCTCCGTTTCCGTAGCTCTAGATCTTATTTTGGTCCATATATCCATCGTGAAGAGTGTACTCAGACTGTTGAAAATCGAGGTCAACGAACTCATCAGGGCAGCTAACATGGCGGCAAACATTAATCCTTTTAAACCTACGGACAAAATTGCAATGGAAATTGTTAATTCTAATAAGACTGCCTTTTTGGAAAAAAAAAATCCTTCAACTGAAATTAGACATTTCTATTCCGACATCAAATCGAACAATCAAATTTCTTTATGGCTCTTTTTAAAAAAAAAATCATCCCTTAAAAATGCATACTTTTCACCCTTTTTCAAAGTTCAAGCAACCAAACTATATTAGTCTTTCCTCATTATTAAGAATTATGGAACGTGACATCCCCAAAGAACCTCGACGTGCGGAAACCACTATTTCGCCTGTATATTTTTTTCAGACGAATGTTAAAATTTGTCATAAAAAATCAATATTTTGTATTAACATTTGAATCCAACTGGGAAAAAAATTAATCGTGTCTACATGTGTCACTCAATTTGTACTCTCAACTATATAGGACCGTTTCACACGAAGCGAAATCGTGATCGCAAACACGGTTTGCTCCTTCGCATTTGGAAAGGAGACACTAAAAAATAAGCAACATATATAGCAAAAAATACCATTTTCAATACCGCAATAATGAATGCAAAATTCAAAGAAAATATGAAAAGAATAATAATTGCCTCATTATCCCCTCAGAATAAATTCAGCGTGTAAAGAGTTAACAATACAGTAACTACACTAATCGGCGATTGATTTTGCGTTTGTAAATACGTTTTCGCCGCCGTGTGAACACGTATCCCAAGAGGGATCATCTAATGGAATCAACGTTACCTGTGGGCATAAGCCCGAGGACTATTCGCGGATAAGCAATATCCGAGCATCCGTTTGGGTTACCACAGACTTTTTTACAGACTTCCTCGTCTTGACACGCAACATCATCTGAAGAAGAAAGAGGAGGAGAAGGAGAAAAAAATCCTAATGGAGATCACAGTGAGATGAATAATCTTCATGTTTACTCACAGAGTATGATGACATTAAAGGGGATGCTGTCACCATCGAATAAAATCACACATACAAATAAATCACATACAATATATGCCGAATTTTAAAACCACAGTTTAACACTGACCACAGTTTAAAATATCTGAGCTTCATAATCCTTCGTGTTCTAAGTGTCTTGGATAAGGTCTTAAAATGAAGACCTGAAAAAATTGTACTTCAATGTGATCATTTAGTGTTTCAAAAGAGTGAAAATCTACAGTATCCAGTGTGATCTTCTCCTGACCTTGTCTATTTCCTCCCATGGACTATTATGTTATACGTCTGACTATTTTATACTTAGCCCGAGCAATAAATCAGGGGTATGTTTATTCATGCATACCATGCAAGTGGCAGCATAGCATTCCAATCTTTTGTATGCTAAGATGTTTATTTCTCCATTTAAGCACTATTATGTAGCTCCGATATCAAAGTTTTGATATTCTTTTTAATTGAAATTCCACAAACCTGTGTCTTTAAGTCATTACTGGTAAAGGAATATAATCTTGTTTTTCCTCAAGTACACGTATTCAAGACAAGTCTTTCCAGCCTGATAGATTATACCCTCTAGTTGGTTTATATATTTGTATATGTTCATCTAGTTGGTTTAAATATTGGTTTATGTTTCAACTCATGCATGGTTCTTGAGGCCTTTTTGATTGCTTTAATCAGCTCACAACTCTTTAACCCTTTCAGTACAAGTGTATGGAGTTTGGGGATAACGGTACTGAGATTGTTAAGATTAATGAAAGGCATTGAGGATAAACGCACATTCGTCTTTTTTATCCTGTCTATCAGGGTTCCCTTTATTTTATTTTCTGGGCCTCGCTCTTATAAAGAGCCTTTAAATAATTTTAGGGTACATATTATGTATTTTTGTACACTGCCATTTTTTTTTTCATTTGTTATTATTGTAATTTGTTATTGATTGTTATGCTTGCTATCTATGAATCTTGAAAATCAATAAAGACTTAAATATAAAAAAAGATTAATGAAAGGCATACGTACCTGGCCATAATGCACGGCTCGCCATACCAGGGTATATCATGAGAATTAGCGGCAAAACTTTCAGATAGCTGGCCAGAATGGTTCCAGCCTTGGCCTGAGTAAAATTCTTGGAAGCTAGTGACCGTTGTACCAGGACCTATACGAATGAAGATGATAATCGCACACTTGTAATTCAAGACTAACACAGTGTTTGATTACAAGTAACAAACACGTGTAAAGTTATACAAACGAAAAGGACTAGTGTCAGGCATAGACTCAGGAGCGAATTTTTCATGTTCGAGTGGGGGAGGGGACGAAAACATCGAAGGCGAAGCAAACACACCCTCGTGCGGGGAAAAACGTCTCGAGAGTACATTATATTGTTAAAAAGCAGAAAATCTGACTTTGAAACACCCTACATAAGATTGAATAACCTATTTTCATCATATCTATCCGTTAAATAGGTTCGCAGATAACGAAATCCTTTTAAAAATGCTAACAGAATTGAAAAAAATAATATCAAGTTTTAATAATCGATGGGGGCGATCCCCCAGAAAAAAAAATCGAGGGGGAAAGAGCCAAGAAGGCGACAGTTTGTCCCATCCCCTGAAACCAAAAGGTGATTAGCTGCTTTATCAGAAGATTTTGTTACAAAGAAAACGATACTTACTTCTCTACGAGTAATAAAGGTAATGTTTCCTTCTCTACAGACCGGGTCTACAGAATATTTTTTATTTTTGTTTTTGTTTTGTTTTTGTTTTTGTTTTTGTTTTTGCTGTGGAAAAGTACCATCACATAAGGTGCAACGTACTTTCATTTCGCTCGTACTCAAAAATATTGATCGTATTGGGATTCTATGGACTGAATAGATCAGCGGATTACGAAAGTACTATACATGTATCACCATTGAGTGCAACGAACTTCTCTTCTTGGGTGATTGATGGAAAAAAAACACGTTTTATCACGTGATTAACTCTTGACCAATCCTACAGCAAGGTTCTTAGTATTATATGTGGAATATATTCATAAATACCTCATACCTGATTGGTACAAAAATAGTAAGCGGACAGCAGAAATACTCCGAAGACAACCCCAGGCCAGGGGTAATCGCCAGCTTGAGCATCGCGAAAGATATGCCATGTATTTTCAGACGGTATACCGCACTCCGACCCGTTGGATATCTGGGTTGTGTTGGGGATGGCCGACATGTATTCCAGACGAAGATTTTCAAAGCCGCCGATTCTTACCATAGCTGGGAGAAAGATATACATAATTACATATTTTATTGACAAGTCATAATGATTGTTAGGCCACCAGCGTAATCCACCTTACACACAAATCAACGTAAACGCGTACGCACACACGTACTCAAGTCATAAAAAACACATATAAACACTGACACCAGACATGCATACACTCACACAAACAAATACACAAACAGAAAACCCCTTCTCCATGTTGTGTAATTTGTAAATTGCCATATATCTGATCACACCTACACCTACGCCTATATACATAGAGAGAGACACACATACACATAGTAGGCTACAGCTACAATTTTCAGCATAAGCCGACTACTGAATACTCTGTACAGCTCAATATGCTATCATCTTATCATTAGGTGACGACATATCGGATGAGCAGAAGTCACCTCTGTGAAAAACAAAAAACAAAATGCACTATATCTGTGAGCAAGCATAAACTATCATCGAATTTTGGGGTGTCGTTATTTTGATAAAAGAGATAGCTTTCTGAGAGTACGACAATTTCCTTTAAAAGTTTGGAAATATTTATTTGAGGTAGTTTTGTACTACTGTTTCTCTTTTTGGAGTGTGGGGGACTTACTGAATAGTATCATGCTTGAATATCAAGCCGTTTAACTGGAAAGTCTATCGAAATATTTTATCCTGTATTTTGTCTGGATATATAGGATCCTCATGAGTATTTATTCTAAGGAGAAATCGTCTTTACTGGGATGTAACTGACCAAAGATAGAGAGTACAAAAACCCCAAATACTTTTCCTTGCATATCAGTAGGAATTAGGACTAGTCCACATTGAAGGTAACTCACCCAAGATGAAGAGGATAAAAGCCCCAAATATCATGATGATGGCTTGTAGTGCGTCAGTGTAGATGACCGCTGTCAGCCCGCCGGCTACCGATAGGCGGCAGTCATGGCTAGGAGTAGGATCACGGACAGGTAGAGATTCCAACCCAGGGCCTGTTGTATGATAACCGTACCTGCATACATCTCAGCCTAGTGGTAATGATAATTATGAAATAAAATGTTTTGTTTTCAATAACAAATCTTCTTCAGTTAGCGGAATCATTCAGAACAAGATCCACACTATCACAATTTCATTAAGATATCTCTTCTGTCTTCATTCCTGAAAATTTTATTCATTTATTCATATCACATCATGTTTTAGTGATTCATTCGACTTTTGAATTTCTTGAATGAGTCTCATTTTGTTTATTGTTTTATATCAAGTTTAAGTAATTATTTTGATTTTTTCTATTATTATAATTGATTGTACTTTATTTTATGTATTTATTTTTTTTATTCAATTATGTTTATGTTGAATTTGTTTTATGTTATCTTTCTCTTTATGTTATATGCATACTTGCTGAAAACAGCATAAACGGCTGATAGCAAGTTTTTTTATCACGTGTTTAAATAAAACAAACTAAAAAAACTTTACTTTCTATAAATTAAAGATACTATTCAGTACTTTCACACACAAAAATCATAATTTGAACAAAACCTGCTTTAAAATCATTTTACTTTGTATTATGAAAATGACACTAGGCTACATCAGAGAGTAAGTCAAAACGGTAAAACACGCCCATCATGCTTACAATGTACTACTGCATAATTTCATTGGTGAAATTTCTCCATGTGGATTCCTTCCTTGAATCCAGAACACTTTTAGAAAAAAACAAAACACGTTTGGATGAAATTAATGTTGGTGCTTGACCAAGAAATGATTTGTACACAAACAGAAGGATCTTGAAACTATTTCTTTAACTGGAAGCCAAGTGATTGAATTAGTGGTATATGGCATTATGTCGGCGATCAAACTTAAAAATGACACGAGAAGTTCGGTTTTGCTACGATTGGTTAAGATTTGGACTCTTCTATTAAATAATAATAGAAATAGTTCCTACAGTATTTATAAAACGCCTATACATGTATGAAATGCGTAATCTCTAAAGGCTTTACACTATTATTACTTCGGTGATCAGATGCTTAATTATAAGTCTATCATCAGGTATCTGAGGAGATCAGTAAAAAAAAAAATTGGCAGCCGCAATAGGCGCACTCATTCCATTCCCACTTGAAACACATTTATACTCATAGGTGGAGACAGCAAAGCAGATAGCAATGTCTTGCTAAAGGACATTTATGCCGGGCGGTTGTTGGACTCGAACTTGAGACCTCTAGATTATCGGGCACACGCCTTACCAATCTCGCCACAGCGCTCCTGCCCATCCCCACTTTCTGAAGCTGTGGCAACTTACCGACAGGGCAGTCAGGATGATAGAGATCATGGAAACTACAGACAGACACAACCGCAGACGAGAGCCGCCAAATCGAAGTTGGAGATATTCTGGCACCGTAGTTACCTGGTTACCATAGAAACGGATAATGCAATGACGTTGAAATCAAAATTGATGATGTATTTTTTAACGAAGTTGACGGATTTGAATCAAGTTATTAAACTTAAATCGTGATAATTGCGATAGAAATCAATTATTTTTTTTCGAAAAAGGGTAATTTAAATCAACAAACCAAAAAATGCATAAAATATTTGTCATGCGACAAAAATGAAAAAAAAAAACGAATATAAAATTAAGATTTTTTTTGTCTTTTCATTTTTCTTTTAAGAATTGAATATTTGCAGGGCTAAGGATAAATAATTGATTGACTGAAACTCTTGTCAAATCTACCCCTTTTCCCACCTATGTGAGCAATTTTTGTTGTTGAAATATTCAAAAACAATTTCGAATTAAAGATAATTCTTGTACAAATAAAATAACATGCTAAAAACAAAATGCAAATAACGACAGCTATTATTCCTTGAAACTCTTTTCAAGTCTACCCCTTTTCCCACCTATGTGGGCTATTTTTGTTGTTGAAATATCCAAACAACAAATTCGAATTAAAGATAATTCTTGTATCAATAAAATACGAATCACATAGCTTTATTCCTCTGTTATATACCTGGAGGCTTCAAACAATTTAGGAAAAGATTAGCTGATTTTGCTGTGTGATCCCAGCTTATTACTAAGACCCACATGAGAGCATCTGACACCATCCTACATACAAGATCCTACTTTACTTTTCACAAATTATGTATGCAATCCCCGATCTATCGCACTGGGGTTACCTGCATAATAAGATATATGATTGCCGTGACGATATCACTCTCAGTCGAAAACAAATTTATCATCTTTCTCGTTATTTTTAGAATTACGTTCATGCACAGTATATGTGATGTTCGATGAAAATTTGCTCTTGTGCTAAATGAAGCAATATACCAATTAATCAAAACATGTTTTTGTATTATCACGATGTAATTATTTGGTATTGTTTTGCGTTTCTGGCAAGTGGAAATAATTATTTGTTTCGTTTTCATTTTTTTCTTCGTTTAAACAAATATGGACAATAAAGCGAATCTTGAATTTAGAATATTTTATATTAAACTTACTCCGGATGCTATGTAAATCGGCATAAAGATGAAACCAAGTAGTAGGAGACAAAACAATCCCTGTCAAAATAAGAAACATAAAAGACTATTATGAGGACGGCATGAATTATTGATGAATTGGGGGATTTAATTAAAGATTGGGTTATTGATTTGCATGTCAAAAAACATCTATATGAATCAAATCAGCTGAAATCATATCCAATGTGAAGATTAATATAAATAAACACCTCTCATAGAGACTTGGGGTAAAATATTGAGTTTTGGTTAAAATCTGGACGGTTAAACTTCATCCTTTTTCCATTTGCTCAGGAGCAAATCTTAAAAAATCCGCGACGTCAAACGTGCACGTGCCGTTCCAAAATGGTCCGATCAGCCGTTAGCCAAAGGTCGCGCAGGGGATACCCGTTGACCAATCAGAGGGCTGCGCTCGTCTTGCTACGGTGCACAGTATCCGCGATTCGCATTTTGAGCAAAATTGAAACTCACAGAAAGAACAACATTCTGGTAACATGGCGTTATTAGTTTTTCTCATAAAACAACAAATTCATGACGTATGGATCTCAGACTTTCAACACACCATGCATTTGTAAGTACTAAACTACCGTTTGGTATTGATAATGAAGGGAAGTAATGGACTTGCACATCCCTGCAAATCAATAACCCAATCTTTAAAAGCAGTTATATCTACATTAATTAACCTACATAAAGACAAAATATAATCCGGGAAGATAATACAAAATAAGCTCCTTGCGGTGGTATTCATGTCACAAAACCGTGTATGAATTATTCATTTATATCTAAATAAGCCATTTAATACAATCAATTATTAGTTAATAGCTATGAATTTGCCATATCTACGAAGATATTCCTGAATTTCGTAAAAGGCGATGGTCTGTGCCTTCTGTTACGTTGGTTTTCAATGAAGTTATAATTGTCAGAGTGTAGATTATCGATACTTTCTTTAAATGATATAAAAATATAGTTGTTCGTTATATGCAATCAAATATATTAAATTGAAATCATTGCAAATCATTGCCAATCTACGTTTGATTTTTGTTTTGATTTTTTAACCCTTAACCCTCCTCCCCCCGGTCAACATTGTACCAGACCCTATAATACCCCCACCCCCGTGCTAGGGTTAGGCCTATTTGGTGATTGTATACATACGGTATGCAAATTTTACGTGATAACATGACACTGGAGGTAAGCCAACGAAACCGTGATATCATGACATCGGCAATTCAAGGGTTAAAGGAGGAAATCATCTGAAACATGACGTGAGATAATAACATTGTCATCAACCGAGAGACATAACAGATGAATTTCATTTTTTTTTCGTATATACTCACGTGAAATTCATAACAAATCACGGCAATGCCAGTCACCGCAGCTGTCCCGCTCAAACCAATGAAAGAACTGCTACCGATATTACTAACGTAGAGAGATAATCCCACCTGATATGAAGAAAAGGGTACCAGGGCAGTTATGAATATTTTATGCATTGTGTATGAAAGGTTTGAGCTGTTATTAGTATCACTCACTCGGTCATAATTGAATGCATAATCCATTTGTTTGTCATAACAGTGAGATTGCAAAGATTAATGTAAAGTTTAAAATGCGCATTATTATCAATATATTTTATAAGACCATTAATATCATTGTGGGTGCGTTATTGTAACCATATACTGCAAGTAAATCCCAATTAGCTTTATGATAGCACTGACAAACGCAAAGTGGTACAGCCCACGGCGCCCCACGCATTTACAGAAGACAACTCAATTTACATTTGCAAGGGCGTAGGGCGGGGGTGCACTGGGTGCACGTGCACCCCCCCCCCCGCAGAGCCATATGAGTTCCACCGTAATAGACAAAAAAAAAAAGAAAGAAAAAAATAATAAAATAAAAAAACAAAAAAACAACAAGGGTGTAGGCTAGGGGGTGCACCGGGTGCACCCCCCCCCCCTTTCGCTGAAGCAGAGGAGTTCTGCCCCTGGCAAGCAAAAAGAAA
>JZLH01S0018405.1:6948-47443 GCA_001188425.1 Eucidaris tribuloides | reverse complement strand
TTATTATTATTATTATTATTATTATTATTATTATTATTATTATTATTATTATTATTATTATTATTATTATTATTATTATTATTATTATTATTATTATTATTACGTTGCTTGTAACCATGTGTAGACTACGTTTGTTACCAGAGGCGTCGGCGCGATTCAGGAATACGAAACACTGGAGGGGCAGACGATTGTTCAAGAACAATACTCTGCCCCTCCAATGCTTTGTAGGCCTATTCCTGAAACGTGCCGACTCCCCCGTCTGTTACTAGGACATTTTCAGGAGAATGCGTGGCAAAACTTATTGACAAGTTGCCGTAAAATACAAGACGATCAACAAAGTAACAACAATTCATTAAGTTTCTTTTGCTACTTATTTTCCAGACAGGTAGGGTGGACGTGGGTCTCACCCATGCACACCACAAATTTTAAGCAACGAATCATATTGTTATTCAAAGTGCCGCCAACGCACAGCTTCACAACCGTTTATTGTGATTGTGTGCGGTATCATATTTGTGCAAATTCGGTTGAAACTAGCGAATTCCCTATAGACGTGTGCAGTATAGACGTGTTGCAGTAGTATAGTAGCCATCTAGTCTACATTTTGTATAACTTTACATAGTTTTTTCTTGTTTGCGGCTACGTAGCGTGTTCGACCGTTCTAATTTCTTTTGTCAACTCCAGATTTGCTATACAGGATGTTGGTACATGGTCGTTGTTTCGTACGTCCAGTCATATTACAATTCATTATCTTTCATTTCATTCATTTATTTTATTTTCACATTTCTCAAATTAAACAACAAAAACAGATACAAGCATGTACATAATCTATAATCGTGTGAATAATTGACAAAATAAAAACAGCAAAATAAGCTTATAGGAAAGTCGAAATCGGTCAATTTGTATTGAAGTAACGATAAGTAATGAGAAATGAGAGGGACCTGGCATAAAAGTAACTTGTAAAACTGCGCAGGTTCCTGGAATATCGTGTTGAAACAAATGAGTCGAGAACGGAGGAGGTAAATGACCCGAAAAAAACAACGAAAAGAGTGCGCGGCCACCTGTGAAAAGGAAAAACAAATAATGATAAAGAAAGATTAGACCGATTGGGCTAGAAGTATAATCATAACTTCATGGTGACATATCATGTTATGTAGAGTGAATGCGGACTGATCAAGGCTTTAATCAAAATTTTACATAGTATTTCATATTCAGGTATACACAAAATACGCACATAATAGACCCCAGTATATGGTATACATGTTATACAAAGTATGAGCAGCAAGAGAGCCAGGCCACTGGGCACGTTGCAAACAAGATAGACATTTTGTATGAGTAAATTATGTTAGCACATAATAGCATGAAACAAACCACCTCCCTAAACAAACCACACAACAGCACAATAATATACAGGATTACATAATATACTAGTACATGTATTCGAGCGTTCGTATATTGGCAAGTATATAGGATGCGATACATAATAGAAAATAATTATGCATATAATTCCATAGTGTCGTAGTTTATATAATAAAATTTGGTGATTTATAGTGTCAAACGCTTTCGAAAAATCGAGGAAGATCCCAACAGTGTGTGACATGTTGTCTATGGCGTTTGCAACTTTATCAAGAAAGTATTGTATCTTGCTGAAATTGAAAACGGCGAGTATTCTCTCTTTCAAGTTAGTTTGTTTGCAACTATGTAAGTGGATAATACACAAACACCTATTTAAAAGGAAACAATAGACCCGGATCTCGGCCAGGCAGTGCTACGCGTGTTAATCCCCTGTCTTTAGAAAGCGTTTCAAACTTCTTTTGTTGAAGGATGAGAGTTACGTAAGAAGCATAAAAGGGTCTACGAGAAACTTGCATACCCATACTACATGGTCTTGTACTTCTACCAGCAAAACACATGGATAATTAAAAAAACAGAACCAGTAGCATACAAGGATTTCATGTATTGCTATATGGAAGTATTTTTATTTCTGCTATATAGGAAAGGTGGTGTGTTTGAATTATGAAAAAATACAGAACGCACGATCTTTGACAAATTATTATTGGTTTCCAGACTTAACAAATAACGATCTCGCATAATTATTCGTCCTCTGCAATTCTTACATGACTCAAGTGAAAGCTAAAAGTGATGTTCTCTCCCCGGTTCTCTCATAAAACTGGAAACGACAACAAAAACTGCCGTAGGTATAATTGCTGCAGCAAATGGCTATACAGTGACATACAGCAAGAACTGGGTTGTAGCGTTAAATTTACATACGGTGTTTGTGTTTGTTATTCTTTTTAGAATTTTTAGGACATCATCAATATCAAAAACAATGAAAACACTAGTTTCCCATGATGAATTATATTAAGAATAAGATCAATTAAATTAATGATTGCTATGATTGTAGCGACACATTTGCGCCGAATGGCTGCAGATTAGCGGTAGTTCCATTTTACATTGTCACATTCATCATTAAACTTTCCACTGTAAACATTAATAAATAAACTTGACATTTTGCATACAACTGGACAAGAGTACAGTCTGTCTCCATTCCAATTTTCAACTTTTTTGATGCAGGTGAAGCCCCGGTTGCTAAGGCCTTTTTCGGAATTATGTCACTAATTCAAGGGCGCATCCGCGTCCGACTGAGTTTGAATTCATGGTGAAACTTTAAACGCCAATTTCTCCGTTAACTTCCTTGGCGCGCTGTCTAAAAATTGAACTTTCGATCGCGTTTTTTGCCCCTTTCCTTTTGCGTATATTTCAAGTGTTATATATCATTTTAAAGCTAAGAATATGGAGATTATGAATCAAGCAAAAACAGAAAACGATTTTTGCGACTTTTGCCTCCTACCGTTGGAGCGGCTCACAAATGCTAATAGGGCATGGGTAGTTGTGTTTTTTTTTCTAAAACCAAATTGGGAACTAGATAGGGTATTGCAATCAATAAGAAATTTTAGGGTGCGTTTATAAACTATTTTTTCTAAAATTTTGGAGATCGATGGCAGGAGGGAAATCGGGCGATAATTATTCAAGGAATCTTTTTGACCTTTTTTAAAGACTGGGACAACCTTAGCAATTTTCATTTTCTTCGGTACAATACCAGTGGATAAAGATTGATTTAGAATATGTGTTAAAGGGGATATAATTTCATTGATAATATTTTTCAAAAGAAAATTTGTAATACAGTCATAACCAGAGCTTTTTTTGTTTTTTAAAGTTGTGACAATTTCGCGAATTTCGTCTTCAATTACTGGGATAAAGAAAAGAGATTGCGGGTTTCTATCATTTAAAAAATCATGAAATTCTATATCGAAATCTGGAATTGTTCTGGCAAGATTTGGGCCTATATTTACAAAATATTTGTTGAATGCCTCCGCCATTTCTTTGGGATCTTCGACTTGAAGGCCATTTTCATTTGATATTTAAAGGCCTAGCATCTCTTTTGCATGCCAAGAAATTGACACTGTGAAAATACAGTGTCATTTAGACCAAAATTCCATCTCAGCACCTTCGGCAAAGTATAGGAGCTAGAAACGTAGTTTTAGTGGAACTATAGTGACCGTTAGGACTCTGATTTGAATTTTTGTCTCGTGAGAAAAAAAAAATCCTACCAAAGAACGTACACTAAACGGCCATTGTTTTTCTTTCGCATTTTTCGAATTCTAGGTATACTGACCCCAAGATTTCACAGACAATCATGTCCTTCATCAATAGCCTAAGGGCATGAGTTATCTTTCCTGGTCTACGAGGATGTTGAAAATAAGATTCACTGTCTTTAATAGCGAATATTTGATTTTAATCAAGAATTATGCGCCATCGCTGTAGAATTGAATACGCAAGACGAGACTAACCTGTGACCTCACGATGGCTGCTCTGAGATAGACCATCTTGACTCCGGGAGAAATGCCGTGTGGTTTTGTCAGTATAATATTCCCCAGTCGCGTATTCTGTTGTCGTTGATATATCCTCACCTTTTCCTTTCGGGTGTGTATCATGCTCAGCTTGATTGTAATACAAGTCAGTCAAAAATATTAGCAGCACGTTGTTTACCCTTTACTTTGTATTTTTCTAGAATAAAATTACATGGCCTCTTTGTGAAGTTATTAATCACCTCTCAACGATAAACAAGCACGTAACTAAACATTTCTGCGACTGCCTTAATTGTGTAATATACAGTTTTAATAGTGCAGTTAGATTAATAAAGTTTCTTCCGCAGACAAGCAATATACAAATTATTCCGACAACCTTGTTATAATTAATACATTATTGGGACCAAACCTGCATTCATTATTAGTTGTTCCTGAGACGGGAAAGCCTAATTTATAGGGCCATCCTTTCTTACAAATGTTAGCATATAGAATTTGATAATGTTAGTAAACTGGACTATTCAGTTACTATGCACGGAATGCCCCGGGGGGGGGGGGACCGTTATTACAACATGTACAAGGTGGACACGAGCTCGTATATGGACTTTCAAAATGAAGCCTAAAGAGGTAATTATCCTTCGATCTTAGAATACCCTAAACAATTATTTAAATCTAAAAATGTCTCCTTTTCAAGTAAGCCTTCTATACACACCCCCCCCCTGATTTGCGGGATTTCGATACCCTTCTCAATGTACGCGTGAGGCCTCAAATGTTAAGCACGATTATAGGGTGTCCTCCTGCATGGTCTCTGATTTATCCTTCTAATATATTTATATCAATTATTACTCTCGTCGTGTATTTGCTATGATCGTGCAATTTTTCGTTGTGTTGTATTTGAATTTTGTATTATTTTGCCATGCAGAATTAATAAATCAAGTAAAATCAAATCACACATCACCCATCAGTGAAAAACAACCCTTTTTACGCGTTTTTGTCCACGAGCATGGTGCCCACCCTGTAATTACAGTGTCCCCTCCCCCAGGGAATACTATTTTGCCTCAATGAAATAAATTGAATTAGAATTTAAATGATAGGGCCTACTTATCCTTATTGGTCTGTTTGCGGCATAGAATTATCCTATTCACCGCTGATTACTGTAATAAATACTATATTAAATAGTACTGGCACTCACAAGGGCAAAAATGATGTTAGGCATACATAAATACATGATGAATAACTAATGTTAGCTAAGCACTTTAAATTGTCATTTGAGAGCATATTATAATAACCATAAGTACTATATAATTGTGATGGCATCCTTTAAAAAAAGTAAATAACTATATAGTGGCGTCAAACATAATTATCATGACTGTATTTACCATCTCAGTTCTATAGGGAAACAACACCAACAGCAACAGAAGCAACAACAACAAGAACAGCAACAACAACATCATCAACAACAACATATTATGATCGTTCTGGAATTTTGGGGGGCTTCAGATCGACTTAGACCTATTTTCTAATTTTGCCTACCAAATGATGCATCTGTACTAAAATCGAATAAAAAACTGAGGTGAAAATAAAAAAGAGTAAAAATACCTGTAGTCACATTATTGCAAGAGACGTTATTGCTGTAGTCTTGTGTGTTTCCACCGATTGCCTTAGTTGATGGTGTTGTGATAACTGCAACTATTAAAATTGTCAGGGGAAATTTAGTTTGACAATGCAAACTCATTAATCATTAATGGCGTAGTCATTATTTACATCTGAAAAGTAGAAATGGCGCCAAGACAATTAACACAATCAGCTTTAATCAATCAGGAGTAATATCGACAACATAATCATTGTTTTATTATGATTATCATGATGATAATGACTACTGTTAATAATACCGTTATTAGTATAAGTAGTGATAGTAGTAGTAGTAGTAGTAGTAGTAGTAGAAGTAGTAGTAGAAGTAGTAGTAGCAGTAGTAGTAGTAGTAATAGTAATAATAGTAGTAGTAATACTAGTAGTAGTAGTAGTAGAAGTAGTAGTAGAAGTAGTAGTAGTAGTAATTGTAATAATAGTAGTAGTAGTAATAATAGTAGTAGTAGTAGTAGTAAAAGAAGTAGTAGAAGTAGTAGTATAGTATTAGAAGTAGAAGTAGTTGTAGTATCAACAGCAGCAATAATAATATAAGAAGTAGTGCAATAGTAGACCGTAAAGTAGTAGTAATAGTAATAGTAATAGTAATAGTAGTAGTATTAAAAGCAGTTGTTGTAGTAGTAGTAATAGTAGTAAAAGTAGTAGTAGAAGTAGTAGTAGTAAAACTAGCAGTTGTAGTAGTAGTAGTATAATAGTGAAAGTAGTAGGCCTAGTAGTAGTAGTAGTAGTAGTAGTAAAAGTAGTAGTAGTAATAGTAGTAGTAAATACTACTATTATTACTACTACTACTACTACTACTACTACTACTAATAATGATGATAATAATAATAATAATAATAATAACAATAACCCTTCTTTACCCAGGGTAGCCACTTCAGTCAAATAGACTGATCTCCAGCGGGTCCTGCATAACATAAATGTTATCATTACCCTTCTCTGTTCTAGAATGCAGAGCACCTGGCTAGAAATCAGAAGGTACCATTTTTAAAAGTCTTTATAATGACCCGGCCGGGGCTCGAACCCGCGACCTTCCGCACGTGAGAGGGACGCTCTAACCACTTAGCCATCACGCTGGTTGTGTAGTAGTAGTAGTAGTAGAAGTAGTAGTAGAAAAAAATAGTAGTTGTGGCAGAAAAATATTGTCATATGCTATTTTTTTCGTTACTTACTGTTAAATCGGACAGCTTGGAACTGTATAGAAAATCCTTCGTATGTTGTCGAATAATCACTTGAAAATATCAAGGTGAGAAACGAGCTTTGAGTGGTAAAGTCGAGACTTTGTAGACTGATATGTGTTCTGCGACCAGTCCAATGTTTCCAAGTTTCATGAGAGAATGCGTCCATTCCTTCCCCAATATACATATAATCGTGTTGGTTCTCGAGATATAACGATCTCACGATGACCGAAATCCAGAATCCTTCAGGTGCTGCGATATGCCATATACGGTACGCGTTGCTTGGGTAGTTTGAAGGATAGTTCGGTGATTGTTTGGTGATCGATTCTCCATTTGCGTCCAAAATGTCAACTACAGAAACAGAATAATACAAATATCAAGGTGTTTAATGTTGTATCGATGCATATTACAGGCTCACTCTCAAGGGTCAACTCAACCACAGAAAGGATGACAACTAGTACTGGAATACAGGCACATATTCACGAACATGGACTGTTGCAGTAACAGAGTGTACAGATTGTGGGAGGAAATCAAATGAACAGTTTGTTCGTACTTTTTTCAATGTGCTTTGCCGCCAAAGCCGATAAGTCCACTTCTCGTTTTGTTGCAAAGCTGATAAGTCCATCTTGTGCTACTGCCGATGGTGTAGTATTTTATTTATTTGACCCATAATGATAAACATTATATTTTGAATAAAACTGGCCCTTATTTCTAAGTGATTCAAGTGTAGTTAATAAGAGCGATTTTTCTGGATTTAGTGCATTTTGTTAAAGTTCAATGCGCTTTTCGAAACTTTCTGATTTTTTATTGAAATTCTTATTGACCGAAACTCAAACAAATTATCATTTTCTCCCCAAAAGAAATTCCAATGTTTAAAAACGGTACAATGAAGGTTATTAAAAACCACTATTCATGAATTCAGCGCATAGTTTATTTTACATGAAATAGGTCTGCCAAAACATATTTAATAAAGGTTTTTTTTAAAAGAAATTTACCGAAAAATCGGTATATTTAGCCCAAAATTGCCAAAATAACCAAAACTTCATCTATAAGAAGTATCAATAAACCTGTTTGAGTTTTCTTCGGAATGAGCGCAAGATTTCAAATAAAATAAGACAATAAAACTGTCACTACCAAAATTCTGATTTGAAATAATTTTCTTCATATGTACTTGCTACACATCAACAGCCACCTGAAGCTGCAGTACTACAGGCCGCCATTTTGAAATCACCTGACACAAATACCATGCATTGATTGGCTGGAATGGATTTATCGGTTTTTACGACAAAACCAGAATGGACTTATCGGTTTTTGCGATAAATCATGGATTTTACATCAAGATATTCCGAGTTAGGATGCGTTTTCCACTAAAATGATTTTATCATACAACACCGACTGTTAGCTTTACTTAAGAGTGTGTAGTTTCAATTTCGTAAAAATGGCGTTTATTGGTTTTTGCAAACAAGCTCTTCAAATGTATTTTTTACACACTGCTATTGCTTTTTACGTTGCATTATGGGTGTCAGTAGTGGCCCATTTTTATGATTTTCAGTAAAAAAAAAGCGCATTTTTCATCCTGTCATGACAGTGGGCCTTTGAATTTTGTTGTGATTTTGTTTCTCTCATTGCTCATAATTTTATTATGTCTATTCATCTGTGATGATAAGGTCGAGACTAACTCTTGCCTATTGTTGTAATGGTTGATTCGTTGAGTTTGGTTGAAATAAAAACATAACTTAATGCAAATAAGCTTACACAACTATTGCTATATTTCGTACAGTTCTGAGATGAAGGCCTGCATATACGGCTAACGACCTATGAAAACGGGATGTAACAATGTTCATGAAATTCTTCTAATAATATTATAACCTTGTTGCAAAAATATTTCTGGGAATAAAAAGAAATATGACATTTTTTACCTGAACGATTGACAGCTTTAATTATTACATCAAAGTCGGCTATCGTGCTACTCTTCTTATTCAAGATGTCTAACCTTATCCACATCCATCCAGTCGCTGACGTCACATTACTCGGTAAGTCATCACCACTAAACCTTGCTAGTCTCGTTGTAGGTGTTTCGGCGAGGACGGAATTCACCAACATACCGTCACCAATTTCGAAAAAGTCATATCCAGGGGTGAGATTAAATTTGAGGAACGTAACTTCTATCCGCTTATCATTCGTGCAGTTGATGGTCCATACCCAGCAATTATTGCCTGGAATTACCACTTGTTGACTGGCATCTAAATTATCGGTAGTAATTCTGATGACTTGCTGATACCGGAGCGAATGATGCTCTAGAAAGTAAGAAACATTAACAAAAAAAAAATGTGTCATCCTTATTTGAATTACCAAAATATTGCGTCCCTTTCGCGATTACCCTATACGATAATGATTGTTCTACTATCAAGAAGTAGCAATGAATAACGTCCGTGAACAAAAATTGCAAAACCTAACTTCAAACCACGACTCGACTCTTACATGTACACTTGCAAACCAACTGCCGATGTAGAAATCAATTAAGTATTCATATTCAAATATTCATAATATATGTGTAATACGTATTTGGTGCATACGACAATTCATCCGTGAAAATGAATACATTTCCATGGCAATAATTATGGAATGTGCTTCCACAGGGTTACTTGTTATTGGAACTCAAACATCTCATATCTTAATTTAACTCCCAAAGGTTTGACCAATGGATTTTGGTAATACGTGTTAATCTATTACCAAAATAATAACTTTGGCGCAAAGGGTGTTGCCTTTTACACTATAAGACGTATACACCATATCTTGTATCTTACAGGTCAGAAACCTTGGTGTTAGATTTAACACCCCAGCTTTTGCAGTATGCACATTTTGCGAACAGCATCGATCAATCCAGTCGCTATTTTATCATTCAGGCATATTAGCAACAAGGGGTGATATAAACGTTGCGAAGTTTACCAGCAACTTGTACTTCTCCGAATCTTACGAGGCCTAACATGCACATCAATACACATGTACAGCTGGATGTCTACGGGTAATAGTGATAGAGTTCGCTTTTCTAGTCCCTGTAATCAGTAAAGATGAACAATAACAATAACAACAACAATAACACTACTACTACTACTACTACTACTACGACTTATATTATTATTATTATCACTACTACTACTACTACTACTACTACTACTACTACTACTACTACTACTACTGCTGCTACTACTACTACGACTTATATTATTATTATTATTACTACTACTACTACTACTACTACTACGACTTATGTTATTATGACTACTACTACTACTTCTACTACTACTACTACTACTACTACTACTGCTGCTGCTGCTACTACTACTACTACTACTACTACTACTTCTACTACGACTTATATTATTATTATTATTATTACTACTACTACTACTACTACTACTACTACTACTACGACTTATATTATTATTATTACTACTACTACTACTACTACTACTACTACGACTTATATTATTATTACTACTACTACTACTACTACTACTACTACTAAACGGTTTATGAAGTCGACAATAGTTTTGATGATTGATACTTACGATGAAGACATGTTGATTCACTTTGCTCAGTAATAGCTGCTAAAATAATAATAAATAAAAATCTCAACGAAGACCCACTGTGGTATTGTAACATAGTGACGCGATATAATTCAAACGCTAAAATGGTGAAAACAATCATGGAAGATGCATTAAAAGAGCCTCTATTCTGAAAACATACAATTACGTAAAACTTACTTTTCGTTTCGCTATGTATTCGATGTACAAGATATATGCATGAATATTTCAAAACAAATCAAATCACCAGTTTCGATAGCCACTTATACGTTATTTTCAGCTGACACATTGTGGGGAAATCTGGTAACTAGAAACTGAAAAAAAACCCTTGCAATGTCATGTGACTTGAATGAATTTCTTGAAATGTCAACGGCAGATATAACACAATATATGTATTAGTGATATATCAAACTCTGAAATTAGTGAAGCTAATCTGTTACTTTTGCTCATTTTGCCACATTTTTATTACAGGTAAATATTGGATCCCCGACGGCTGTACATTAACTGCAATATAAACAGATAAATAGATAACTAATTAACTAAATAATTATAAATTTTCTCTGTCTCTTCACACAGAAAATCTTTTTACAAAAATTAAGTCAAAAATGTAAAATAGAAACTCCACAATTTGTTGTGTAAATTTTACCTAAGAAGAGAATTTTACACAAATTTATGTAAACTACATTTGCATAACATTTTTGTAGATTTTGCCTAACGTAAATTTTAGAGACATTATGTAAATCATTATGTAAAATAACATAATGATTTAAATAATATTTGTAAAATTTATATGTCAGGTAAAAATGTATAAAAATGTTATGCAAATATAGTTAACATAAATTGTAAAATTCACTTCTCAGGTAAAATTTACACAACAAATTGTGGAGTTCATATTTTACATTTTTTTTTTACATTTTTTAACTTAATTTTTGTTATTTTCTTTGTGTGTTCCGGAAACATATTAGAATAAAAACTATGCATTGTAATTCTGCCCAACAGGAAGCAATGACAAAGATGTCATTTCTCATAAATATGCAATTTGTGACTGTCATTTACATTGATATCAATGCAGTATCACAGTATTTTGACTCAAATATCTCTCAATAAACGATAAAATGATTATTTCTTCTCCAAAATTTGCCTGACGTTACGTCATGCTTAGGATGTCTAAAAAAAACATCAGTAACTGGAATTTGAGGGATTTGTCGCTTGCTTCCTTTTGCTAAAGTAGGGCTGAATTGTACCTTTATGAATCATTATATAGAAGATTGCACTCTACTATATTCCTATACCTGTTTGTTAGGATCATTTTATTTATTTATTCAAGTTTTCTGTAAAAAAGCAGGGTAGGCCAATTCAATTAGAAAACTGCTTTACAATGACGCCATGCTATAATCAAAAGTCACCTGAAAAAATAGATACAAACAAAAATTAAACAATTTCACACATTATGATTGAAAAACTAGAACATAATCAAATATTACACATCAGAAGATCATCCAATGAGACGACATACATAATAAAAGATTGTGACCTGTCACCACGATAGCCCGCCAAAGTCGCACATTTTATAAAATATGAAAATATAATGAAAACTACTTTGGGCGAAAGATATGAACATTTAATTTTGTAAAATGTGAAGGTCATTAAACTGTAGATATTTGACCATGTGTTAATTTTGAATAAGAATAAGAATAATAAAATGAATAAGAATGAGGTGGCAATGTGCCTAAAGTACGTTGATAACTGCTTTGCAACTGTCTTTTGAAGAACGTGTTCATATTACTCATTAAACTGATTACTTTATACGTACTTCACTAACTAAACGTAATGTTGGAAATGAAATAGATTAATGAAACAAACAGGTGACAGCCACCATATTTCTAGTACATAAACATCTTTGTAATTAATTATAATAACAAAAATCTAAGTATATAGGTTAATTGTAAATCTTTGCAGGAATACTTTTTAGATTGACCTATATGCTCACTCTGAAACTCTTAAATTTATGAGAAATTACTCAACTGTAAAATGGTCGGGGGGGGGGGGGGTGTAGAGACCTCGACATTTCCCACGTGTAATCTAAACATCAAAATTTGCCACTGTAAGCAATTTCCAGCAGGGTTCATGTTGTTTTCTGATGTTTGGGGGTGACAATAAAATACTTTGTGAAAGACTGACGAAAAAGTTGTTTGATCGATCAAAACTATCCTTGGGCTTTAAAGGCATTGTATAACAATGTTTCCAGTTTAAAAATCTGAGCTACATGATTTTCCATGCTACCAGTGTCTCTGATACGATCTAAAAATGAAGCTCTGAAAAAAATTGCAATTTAAAACGATCATTAAGTGCTTTAAAAAAAAAGTGAGAATCATTGAGAGACCATTCCAGCTTTCCCCCATAGAGTGCTGTGTTGCAGAATTTCCTATCGCCTGATAGGAAATTCATGTGCCAATTTGTATCTGCACATATTGCACTAGTGACAGCATAACTGTCAAAAAACTTTTGTATTCTAGGGTGTTTATTTGTCCATTCAAACACTGTCAGATATGTCAGATTGCAAAGTTCGACAATTTTTTAAACGGGTCTTCCACAGTGTTATATAGCGTCTTTAAAGAGAATACACAGTATTGGTTGAGTACTTGCAAAACAATATAATTTTAATATCAGCTGCTTTCAAATCTTCTGTGAACAGATGGTATTCTGAAAATGTTACTATAGTAATATTATTTCTCTTTAGTTTATTATACTTCCACTGCACATCCTTCTGTTTCACTTTGTGCTTTATCCGTCCTTCTAGATTCAATTTACGCCTTGATATACTTTATACAAATTTTAAATAAAATTCAACCAGTTAGATTTAATTACGTAAGGGGGTCTACAAGTTGTACAAGCCTATCTTCTTAGTAGGCCTCCTCGTATTTCAATTTATAATACTTTGTGGTTGTATATATAAATGTCTATTATAATTTAAATGAATATACACTATGTGGACGTTCATGTTCTATGTATTACTTTATATCATTTCTGATGATATTTTGTAATGTATACTCATGTATTCTGTTGAAATACGAAATAAAACAAATCAAATCAAATCAAATCAAATCAAATAGTACAGGTGAGAGTAGTTGAAAACAACAGAACACTTCGTTTTTGCTACACAAATCCCCACTGCTGACAAAGTACTAACACAGAAATCAATATGTGGGACTGGTTAGTTGTTGACATACACACTTTAGCATTGGAATGGGAACTTCCAATGGAAAGCTTCACCTGTTCAAACTGCCAATCCTTCAAGTTTTTATTGAATATGAATTGAATTAGTCCCACATTATAATGTAAATGTAATGTACTCTCACCTGGAAACCAATGAAATGTGAAATTTTGATGAAATATTTTCCATCACCAACCAGTACTGTATATTCTCTTGAAGTATTAGTTTATTCAGCATTTTCCTTGTCACTGCTTGTCATCCATGCATCAAAATCTTGTCAAATCGCGGTTAATCAGTTTCAGTACGCAGTCTCTATATTTATGCTAACTATGTTGTTGAAAGTTAGGTTCTTACCTAGGGGGCAAAACCTCATTTTGAGGGTTTTTGAGACACGGGCTGTTGTAAAAGGTTGTTGGGTGTCATTGTGTTCAGAAAATCATTCTCTACAACTTCTAGGTGGACTACCTCTGAAATATGCTGCTGAAAAAAAATGGCGGCTATTTTTTCAAAATGGCCGCCATGAAAAAGTGTTTTTCACAGTTTTAAAGATAACTTTAAACGGAACCTTAGTTTACCATGTGTGTGACATCATATTAAAAGAAACTAAATTTTATACGAGATGATACCATATTTAAGATGATTAAAGCATATTTTAATTGAAATTTATGGGCAGAAGCATGAGTTTTTATATTTTTTTCCAAAATTATGAATAAAGTTCCAAAACATATTTCCCTATATTTCAAAATTCTTTTCTACTTATGAATTGTCTTTTTTTTCAAAAACTGTCCAACTATAAGGTCAATAATTCCTAAAAATTCGAGATTCATTGCTTATCAAGTAAAGAAGTTATAGCCATCCAAAGTTGATACTTTGGTATTCGGCTATAACCGTACAATGCATAACTCAATGGCCACCATGAAAAGTTGTTTTTGAGAATTTTGAAGATAATTTTCAAAGAGAATCTCATTTTACCATGTGTGTGGCATCATATTACAGGGGATTAAATTTTCTACGAAGATGATATAAAATTTAGAGGACCAAGGTATAATTTGATTGACACTTTGGGCACGAAATGTAATTTTTACCATTTTTTCCAAATTCATGAATGATGTTCCAGAAAGTATAAATGTTTCTTTCAATTTATGAATTATGAATTGTCTTTTTCTCAAAAGCTTCTCAATTTTATGTCAATAATCTTTTTAAAAAAATCTATATAAAAAAAATCAGATTCATTGCTTAACGAGCAAATTAGTTACAGCCAACCAAACTTGACACTTTCAGTTAAAACCGTACCCAATTCATGAATGTGCGTGCTACATGTATAATTATGCATAGTCATTGATCAAAACGTTGTATACAAAAGCAATACCATAATGTACAATTTAAATATTTACGTTGCAAGTTTGGTAAATTTCAAAGACTTTAGATGTCATCTAGCCAACACATGAGCATGATGAATTATTAAATTTGAATGGCCTGCTTATCATGCAGCTTTGAATAGACTTATTCTTTGAGCGTGTGGCAAGATCCCTGTGATTGCGTCAAAATAATGATGTACTCTTGACGTCATGAAGAAGTACGCAACTTACGTTTGTGCATACATGTATACAATACATCAAAATTCATGTGCCTCCTCAAATTATACGCAAAAGTGATACCTTTGATGTAGATTTTTTAAATAAAACTGCTTATAAAACTATGAATGATATCAATAAAAACAATCTGTATGGATGAAAAGTATTCCTTTTTTCAAAAAATTTTTAGGTAGGTTTGTAGAGGATTGGAAGGTTTCAGAAAATTTTAGAACTTTCCAGGAAACGTTTGGCAAATATTCAGCAGTCAGAAATGTTGAGAATTGTAGACAATTTTGACGTGCCTAACCTTTCCAAGCCTTTCCAATCGTATATAGGGATGGGTCTTATGTCAGACAAGGTTTTGTGCTGGTAAAAAACAACATGGTCTATTGTACTGAACAAAGGAATTAAGGTCAGTATAGTCATTTTAAAGCCCAAGTTTAGTTTTGGGGATTTTTTGTTATTTGAAAGCTTTATGCCCCAAAGTCACAACCCTGCAATTATAGATTCTGAATGTCTTTAGTTCTTTTTTTAATTAGTTAATGAAAAAGTTTCGGGGGGGGGGACCCCGAGATTTTCGACTATATTTTACATTATAGCATCCAAAGGGTTGAAAAGGCTTTAAGGTTGCATGTGTTGTACCTCATCTGAAAGAGCAGAGTCTGCTCTTTCAGATGCAGTATAACAATGTAACATTAAAGCCTTTTTAACCCTTTGGATGCTATAATATAAAATATAGTCGAAAATCTCGGGGGTCCCCCCCCCGAGATTTTTATTAAATAATAAAAAAAAACTAAAGACATTCAGAATCTATTATTGCAGGGTTATGACTTATGGGCATAAAGCTTTCAAATAACAAAGAATCCCCAAAACTAAACTTGGGCTTTAATGCTGTTTAGTGTAGTTAAACTTGGATTGAATGGGGCCATGAACTGACCATGCAGGCAGAAATAGTTGATATATATCAAGGAACTACCTATTATTGTCATATTGATAATGATATTACTTTTGCCCCTAAATGCCCAGGATTATCTAATTTTTCAAGAGCAATTTCTTAACTCATAATACTATATATACATATACTTGTATATTTGAGAAATTTCTGCTTCCAAAAATTCAAACGCTCTGAAATTTCAGGGGAATGTTCCTATCTATTGCAAACTTACTTTACATAGAACAGAATCCAGACTAGAGAATGTCTCTTTTTGTCAATCATGCATGGTTCAATTAGTGATGTGAAATGCAACAAATTATGTCAAATAAAAGTCAGTCATATTCTTCCTTGCGTAGTGTTTTATGATGGCTAAGTCATGCCCCCTAATTAGTCAGAACTTGGTAATGCATATACTTAGGTACTTCCTTTATTACTCCCAAATGGCTGATAATTAAAATGCTATTTTTTTTTAAAGCACAAACTTGTTCAAGGTATCCGAAAGCTCCCTACATTTTCACAAACTTGGTGGATTTTTTTATTCTCATGGAAAGTTTCCAAAGTGAAAATTCCCGTGAATTTTGAATCGCTAGTATTAGGACTATACTCAACCATTAATTATTGTGCAGCATTGTTTGTTTAGTCAGGAAGTGGTAGGAATCAATAATTCCAGAACCTCAGAGAGGGGAGGGTATTTAAACGATTGTCGAAGCCGTTACACGGTAAAAAAAGTATTTTGTTGTTTAAAAATTTTAAAGGCTCTCAGACAATCATATTGTCTTATGAGATCACATAGCCACTGATTGAAAAAAAATAACATTATCTAACTGTAAAACATGCATTTGAGAAGCAGCTTTACACTGTTTAAATTAAACAAATAACTAGAAAAGCGCTGTGCCAATAAGACATGAATGTCCCCGGATATGGCGATTAGTATAGCATTTCTTAAGTCATCATGCGTAGACCAAGTTACATATACAAAATAAGCTGTGTCCTTTAACCTCTGGTCTGCATACTCCAAATTCGGACTTAATCCGTATTTTAGTGTCATCCACCTAAACACTCAAAATCATTGAAATTTGATCTAGTTAATTATTTTGTGGAAACCAATTCGCATTTATAATGAGCTTTGACCTGTGACCTTTGACAGGCGGACTCCAAATTTGCATTCAACCTGTATTTTAGTGGCATTTACCTTAACAATATTGTAAGTTATCGAGCGAAAACCAAATTCGTGGACGGACATGAAGAAGGAAGGACGGATGAACGGAAGGACTTAATGCCCCTTACAACTTATATCTGCGGGGCATTAAAAATATATTCCTGCTTTCTCTAAATTTATGATGGGGATCAAATCCAGCATTGAAATCTCAACATTCTAAAGAGACAATCCTCAACCCCAGGAAAAGTATCTGTGAGAGGGGGCACCGCATTATCTCTTTACACTCATTGTCCAAGGAGCAAAACGAAAATCAAATCAAATTAGGAGAGAGAGTGCACATACTGTCTTGTTGAAAAAAGCGTCCCATTTTGACACAAATATCTCAATTGGGTTTATGTATAAGTATATGGTATTGCTCATATTTGACGCATTAACTAAACTTCAGAGTGTTAACTTTGCATCACCATAACTTTCTTGCCAGAAAGGCAATTCGTGTGATTTTTTTTTTACAGAATACTATCCTGATATATGAGTTGTTGTTTTAAAACGTTCAATTCGTAAGTCATAAAGTTTTTGAAACATACAGATATATATTTTGGGGTCATTATTTATATTTCTGACAAAATGGTCAAAAAGGGTATTTCGTTCCCAGAATTTCAATCAAATTATGCATTGGTCCCCTGAAGTTTGATATCATCTCGTAGAATATTCAATCCCCTGCAGTATGATGCCACACACAATGGTAAAATCAGAGTCTGTTGGAAAATTATCTTAAAAATTCTCAAAAGCAACTGTTCATGGTGACCATTGAGGTATGCATTCTACGGTTTTAGCTAAATACCAAAGTATCAACTTTGGATGGCTATAACTTCTTTGCTCATTAAGCAATAAATCTAAAATTTTTAGGGATTATTGACCTAATATCTGGACAGTTTATGAGAAAAAGACAATTCATAAATAGACAACTTTGAAATATAGAATATTTTTGAACATGTTTCATAGTTTTGGAAAAATGATAAAAAGTCATGTTCTACCATAAATTATAAAATTATATTCAAACTTCCTTAAATGTAGTATCATCGTCGTTAGAACTTTAGTCCCCTTTCACATGATGTCACACACATGATAAATAAGGTTGCATTACAAAAGTTATCTTCAAGAATATGAAATAGCTAACACTGAGCCCCAGAAGCATCTGCATGTTTCACATGCTTGTTATGTACATTTCACTTGATGGCGTGAAAATAGTTCAATGTTTGATATTCACCACGCACATAGACTGCATCTAATTTACTGGCTACATAATAACCTAACACCAGATGATCAAGCGAGCAGATATCGCTTCGATGTTCGCAGAAAACAGAACCAGAGAGAACAAGATGTCGACGACATGGCTTGTCTACCAGTATTCCGCTGGCCGTTACATTTTACCAGCAGAGCATGGGAAAAAGAAGGGGAGGCCCAGCTCATCCATGTCGAAAGCTGTTAAAAATATTAGTGAACCAAACATTGTCATGGCAACTGCTGAAAAACCTAGCTCTTTTCATATTTCACGAAATATCTATGAAGTTTATATCATAAAACACAGAACAATTATTCTGATTTCTTTCTGCAAAACCCTATATTATGAATTAAACTGCACGACTATTCCGGTAATCCTTCCTGGATATGTCGTTGTCAGAAATACATCAATGTATTGTGATTCTACAAACTTCCGACTAAATCAATATCTTGAAATAACATACAATTATTGTTACATATGAATGGACTCATTATTTCACCAACCGTGTTACACTGTGCATAAAGAATGAAACAAGAATTAAAATGCAATTTTTTTACTCTTGTTTTCCAGAACCAAAAAGATTAATACAGAATCCAGAAGTTTATAAGTAAAAGATTCACTAATTCTTTCTGTATTATTGGATATCAAATTGAATGAAAATAATTAATTTCTTCTTCCTACTAATGTACAAATTACAGGGTTCAATATAGACGTCATATTTTCCTTCTAGCATAACTTTACACTGTTACACGTTTGTACCTTTGTGACTGCAAACTCTTCACAAAATTTCATAAATTTGAATTGTTTAATCATTTCTTTATTTGAAACAAAAGAAAAGAATACATAAATCCAGGTCCATCGTCCCATTCCGGACTGGTGGCAGGTTATAACAAAATACAATACATACAATACAGTGAGAACATATTACGAAATATAAAGAACATAGAATCTTACAAACATGCAGAGACACATACCAGTACATGTAATTTATATAGACTTACAACATAAAGGCACATAGCAACAGTTATACAGTGACACAAGCATAATACAAATTAATAACATGATATCAAGAATATGATACTAAAATTAAATGAATGTGTGTCATTGCAACACTATGTGAAATTAAAGCCTTATATGGCATCATCGCAGGGTCATGAGTTTTCCAAATCCAAAAACTAAAATTCCATAAGTCAGATCCAATAAAGCCCCCATCCCATCATAAAGTTTACTTACATGATGTTGACACTAAAGGTGAGTTGTAAGGAGTCTTCTCCAGGACGATGCCACTGGAAGATGCCGTTGGAAAATGACACTAAAATATTGGCAGCGCATCCTAGCTTTTCTCAACTCCTCTCACAGCATGGTGTTGCCTTGACCACAGACTTGAGCGCACCTGACTCACATAAATTCAGTCAAGCCTCTCATGCACACACTCTCTATAAAGCACAGCACTATTGAACATGACTCGCATAGTTCCCTATTCAAGATGTGCACCCATTGAAATTCTTGTGCCTAATCAAGTATGTTCATGCACCAATGGTTTCTACCATACTAAATTCCAGTCACAATGTGACACTCCTAACGAATAAAAATCCGTCAAGCTGTGCTATTGGACGACTTTTCTTTCGTCCAGCAAATCTGTTACACTAAATAAAGTCCTGACTGGTCTTTAATGACCTTCCTATCTACTGCACACAATGGGCCTGATGTCTCATGGAAACCTGCCACAATGTCATATCCTAATGTCATAACACATGCCTGCGTTTTCTATTACAAAAAAAAACTACAAAGGATCTATGGCCAAATTTGAGCTAACTAATCAGAGTGTACACATGCAATGTCTGATAAAAAAGGACTGTTTCTCTAACTCACTTAAAAAAACCGGTTCAAGTTTACAAAATACTCCTACCACATTTTTTCCTATCAGCATCAATCCACCTATATGTAGGATTTCCATGTCACAATCAATACTCAACCGCTTAAGGACATTTGATTTATAACTAAACACTTTCAGAACTAATTTGAAATTGACTTTGCCAGGCCGATTCACATGTTTGTCTTGATCGTTTATCATTCTATTATTTAGGAATTTGGATCTGGAAAAAAAATTAGCGTGAACGAAATTTTTCAGATCCAAATCGGTCAGTCGGGCGACGGAAAATCGTGTAATGTGCGATGGCCTTTAAGAAAACAGCAGGACGAATTAAATCTCTTCGTACTCAAGAGCATGACCTAAATTTTGTTTACAGTGTACCGTAACATATATCATATCATTGCCATTTGCACTCGTACCGCGTGGCTAGCGCTAAACGGGGAAAAAATCAAAGTTATTGTATGAAACAAGTACAACTCACCGTACCATACGAAGTCTGTGATCCTGAGATAGGTCTCTTTCCAAGGCCTGGGGCCACTTCTTTCTTCACTCCAGCTGGTCTGTGCTTATATTTCGGCCATTTTCAAAGGTTGCTTGGCATGTTTCGGTGTCTTCCGTTCACGCCCGATTAGCATGTCATTATGGGATATTAGATCGAGCGCGCATGCTCAGAGAGAAGCGGCGTGAAGAGCTGGACGAAAGCAATTCGTCTAGATAAGCAATATTTGTAGTATAGAGTGCAGGACGAATTTTCTGTAGATGGCATGACGAATATTATTTCGTATAACGAAATAATATTCATCATGCCATCTACAGAAAATTTGGTTCAATTCGTACAGCATGTCAAAAATAGCAGGACGAAGTAAATTCGTCAGCAGGACGAATTAAATCTCGTCGTACTCAAGAGCACGACGAGATTTTGTTTACAGTGCATACACCCCCCGCACACAGCCTATTCAAATACTACTTATACTACTACTACTACTACTACTACTGATAATAATAATAGTAATAGTGATAATAATAATATATTAATAATAATAATAATAATAAATAATAATAATAATATATAATAATGATGGGTTTTATAGTGCCTATCCACAAAGTTTTTATCATAGCGCTTACAACATTATTATTACCGCGGTCACTAGATACATTAATTCATCCAGCACTTATAGTGATCATCTCCACTCCCGAGGGAGCATTCCAGCCAGTCGCCATTTTACAGGTGCGCACATGCTTATCATTCAACATAAACATTCCCATCCTACCGGGTAACCGTTCATACACCTGGGTAGAGAGTAGCAGTTTGGATAAAAATGCCTTGCTGAAGGGAATTCGTGCCAGGCTGTAGCTGGGCTTCAACCCACTACCCTTGGATTGGGAGACGAGTGATCTACCGCTCAGCCACGACACGTCCACAAAGAAAACATATTGATGCAGAAAACAGACATTCACGTACTTATTAGATTTCTTTTTGCATTTATTCCCAATATATATGTGCAAGATTTGTTTAAAGTGATAGGCTAACATTGTGGAGCTTCAATTTAAAAAATTGTCAAACTTTGATATCTGAGCTACATAGTAGTGTTCAAATTGACAAATAAACACCTTAGAATACAAAAGTTTGGAAAGTTACACTGCCAATGGCAAGTTATACATGAATATACAATAAAACTCGGGGCGAGTTTTATTAACCTAGGTGTACACACAGTAATTCTATGGGCAGTCAAGCGCAATAGTGGAATATCAATCTTTTTAAAAATAACGGTGTTCCGCTCTTTTTGGAGTTAATGAATAATACATTAACCTCATTCCCATCATGCATTACGATGCCTTGCGTGTTATACCTATGGCCTGCAATTTTCTTTTCTGCTATACCATTTTCAAAAAATTACTACGGAAATTGTCAAGGCTCGATTTCTTAGAAAAAGTATGTGAAGCACCTTCTACGAAAATATTAAAGAAATTGAGCCTTGACAATTTGAGAACTTATGCTGGAATGCGTAATTAGGCTAAAACATTTTAAATGATTTGGACGAAACGGTCCTTTTTAGACGTAACCTACAGGCGTTCTGTCGAATATCGCGAGTTCGGCATGGTATATTGGCGAGGAACGTATTATGAGATATTTTGGGGCTGTTTGATTATTCTGTGCCTCTACTGGACGACTGATGGTAATCTCCTACATGTGTTAGACAGTGGTGACAAGTTCTCAATGTGCAAACCAACCTCACGCTAGAGTAACTTGCCACATAGACCCACGCGTTGGGATTGGTGATGGTGTGTAGGTCAACAGGTACGTACGTGTGTGTGTATGCGTGCATATATAATCTATGTGTGTAGATCTATGTCATCAACTTCAACTTTCGAGAGTTATCCAGGATGACGTGTTATCATGAGATAACCAGTTTATTTACCCGAGCGCAAGCGACCGCTGCTTGCTTCAAACGTGCTATATTAATCTATAATTCTGAACGCATTACTCAGTTTTCAATAAAACGACTTGGACACCTCTATGCAGCGCGATCTCAAATTTTACGCCATCGACGGTGAGTGCTCGAAAACAGCCGAATATCAATCTTTTGACACATGTTTGAAAAGTACGGTATTTCAATCTTGTGCCTGACTGATGGGAGGAAATGGGCAAGTGAATCTGGTCAACTTACGATTTTCACTTTTTTAAAGCACTAAATAATCATTTTGAAATACAATTTTTTCAGGGCTTCATTTTTAGACCTCATCAAAGACACTGGTAGCATGGGGAATCATGCGGCTCTGATTTTTTTAACTGTGGTAAATGTTAGCCAATACCTTTAAGTGCAATCGTTGTAAATCGAAGCGTTGAAGGAACAGAAGGCGTGACAAAGAAAAGTTCAAACAGAATGGGTTCCAAGAGAATGTGACGGATATACTTAATCTACTATAGATATCCTTCCCAGCTGTAGTATATTATACGATAGAGGTTATATGATTTGGTTTATGGTGAAACTTGATGTTGGATAGGCTTATCTTACAACTTGAAAAGAATTAAAACGCAACCTTTCGGAATAAAAAAAGAAAAGAGAGAACAGTGGTATTTTACCATACATGTTACATAAATATTGATATTTGCTCACCGATCATCCAAAAAGGAATACTCTTTAGGCTTGAAGTTCTGTTCTTTGTTTTTCCTAACTGACCGTAAGATTGACAAAAATATTTGTCAGATTAACATGAAACAATACTCTGATTTCAACGTATACGTGGTTAATGAATCGCCATTAATGTCAAACAGTGAAATAAATGTTGATATTACATAGAAACTATACTAACAGACCCAATATTTTCTTACAATCCAATAATGATTAACCCTAAAAAGCCCAAGGGGGGGGGGGCACATTGTGCCCCCCTACCAAATTTTTTTTCGCCACGTCCACAATTTTTGTCGAAATTTGATCAAACTTGGTGACTTTTCCTAAAATTTTATGGCAAACATTTTGGTGTATAGTTTAGGGTTACCCGTGAAATCGTGTTGCCATGGCAACCACATTTTGAAGGTCATGTGTGTCATTTTTTGGTGTTTTCTTCTATTTTTACTACATAGAAGAGTTACTGCCACTTGTTTTTCGTATCTGTTGACTCAAATATGACATGAAATGTATGTTTCATCTATTTCGAAACATATTCAACACATTTCTTTTGTTTTTCTTTATTTTTCAATGGTAAAATGGTGCCAAAACAATAAAAACAATAAAAAATATTGAAAATTCATTTTTCTTGCATTTTTTTCTTTATTTTCAATTTTAAATTATCAGATTACAAGATTTGATGTATCAAAGTGCAATTCCATCAAAAAAGTTTACCAGAATGAACAAAAAAAATGCATTTATTCAGGTTATTTTAACTCTTTCGTGCAACCAACAGTGCATAGTAATTTGTGCATATACGCATCACATTTCCACTATATGTATTGTAACACAAAATATGAGCCCCAAACAGTCAAAGTTTACTCAAAATACTTATTTTCTATCTTAAAATATGTGATCTTGTATATTTAGAGACAAATTAATCACTTGTGAGTGTATACAAGGGATATTAAAGACGAAAACTTTGAAATATTCAACAAAATCCATATTTTCTATGTATTTCATTATATTATGGTGAATAGCGCCCCCATGTGGTGACCTTGAGAAATTTTGATGGATGTAGTTTGTAGAGTTTGAGTTGCTTTGCATGTGTGCCAAATTTGAGAGTGATTGGTCAAAAAAAAAAGATTTTAGAGAAGGGGGGCACAATGTGCCCCCCCTTGGGCCACGGAGAGCCAAAAATAGCTTGGGCTTTTTAGGGTTAAGTGCGAAATATTGACGTATCATATTTTTGCGCCAAAAATGTTGTAATAATTCATAGAAACTTTACTAACAGAGCCAATATTTATGCGTGGTGATATTCCTAAATTATTATTACGAAGAAAAAATGAATTTAACGACACGCTCTATGCTTATATAGTATTAAATGAATTGGTGGAATAACAGAGATAAGTTTTTTGTCACAATCCAATAATAAGCAAATGCGAAATATTAACGTATTATATTCTTGCGTTAAGAATATTGCAATATAATTACGTTGTTGGAAATTATTTTACAAGATATCGATACAGATGATAGAATTGGAAAAGAAATACTTGGAAAGAAGAACAGCGATCCCCAAGCACACAATTTGCGCATTGCATCATCCTAAGATTTGACTACACCTTCACAAATAACGGTCCAATAACATTGTCCAACTGCCCATCAGTTTCTTGAAAAAAAAACCCTCATAAAATGTAAATAATTTCAACTGTTAATAATTAGCTGTAGGGACTTTTTTAGCACGATGCAGAAAGAACACATTTAGATAAGGGAGGGGTCCATTCTTGAACGTGTACACAAAACTAAATTATACACTTTCAGAACAACAATCCCTTCTTTTTTTGTTGCTTTCTGAAATTTATTATACAGACACAAACAAAACGCCATATTAAACGTATCTTCACGTTCCAAATACGTCCTTGAAACGATGTTCAAACGCGACGAAACGCAAATCCATCATAGCAAATGCGTGCCTTGCGTTTATTGAAACGAAATTCGGGTCTGGGATCGCGTTTGCACGCGTTCGGAACATGACGATACTTTCGGTCTCCACTGTAAATGTTAACTTTGTTTCCATCCCTTGAATAATTAACAAACTTCTAGGAAGAACTTGTTCATAAATGTTAACTTTCTCTCCTTCACTTGAATATTTTACGATCTTAGGAGGAACTACTTTATTTGCGCTTATCTACAGTTATTGTATTTTGACAACGTATTTGGCATTCCCAGTGACCAATTCATTTGGTTGAATTCTTCCTTAATACTATTTACTTTAGTGAAATAAACTACACCGTTTCAAAAACTGTAGTATTCAGTAACCATATACACTTAGCAAATTGTACACATCAAGTCCATTATCCTACTCTTAAAAGGGAATGACGTAATTGGAAATACTAAATTCAAGAGAAAATCAAGTCAAAAGTGTTTGCTATGAAACTTTCACGGTCAAAGATTTGCTCTATGTTGTACAATAGTATCATAAGAAAATGCTGTGATGGTCAAATGGGTGTAGTTTTCAATGGGTTCAATTTCTATCCCGGTCATACATCAATTCTATTAATATTATTACAACAGCGAATGCTTGGTTCTCCTAAAGTAAACAAGTTAAAGGCAAATCCTTTCAGTTTTAATATACACTCTATGCAGTGTATACATTGGTATTGACACTTTTAGCACCCTACTCGAAAATATGCAAAGAGTATTGAGCAATGGTTCACTGAAAGCGTAAACTCATCTGGTTTCCGATGAGTCTGGTCATAAATACGTGGGTTTGTCTCGATCCGTTTCTGGTGTGATACGTTCGACTTAAAATGTAATTGATGAAATCACAAAGGTCCCAAGTTTCCAATTGTTAACATGTGAACTCGTCCCATTTGTAAATTCACCGATTCAATTATTGTCGAACAAACCTCATCTTAAAAACCAAACCATGAGTTATATTAGGGACTCTGAATTTTGTACCTGAATTTAATAGGCTGTTGTACATCATCATCACCACCACTCGCTGTCATAATCTTCCAAACATGGAGGTAAACTTCACCAAGCTCTATACATGTACAATAATCCGATGCAGTTGCACAATGTGAAACTAGCTGAGGCTTGTGGGGTATAGTTTGTAACCCTGCAGGGCACTCATCAAATACTACTTCGGAAGTTGCTGCATTTTGATGTTTCCATTGTAAATTTACCCTTTCACAGTTGGTTAAGGTACATGGTGTAAACCTGCACAATACGTGGAACGATAACAGTAGTGATGGTATCCTAATTGTACCATAGGCCTCCCCTTTTTTCCCCTTTTTTCCCCCTGCATTAATCGTTATAAATCAGGGTTTAAACGAACACGTCTACCCTTTAACGTTAGATTAGAACACCATTCAGTGATCGATGGTTTCGACATTCTATCGGTTGTAGCCTACTTGGTCGAGTCTTGAACACCAAAGTATATGTGATGAATTCCCGTTGAATTCTTGTCCTTATCACTGCCACCGATAACAATGCGTGTATTATCAGGAGGTTTATAGGCTCCACTTGCAGCGCTATTTACCACGAGATATCCGAATTCGTCAACCTCGGCATCCTCGTCATCACTCATATCATGATTGACAATCGACGGAGAAGGGGACTGCTTAAGCGGCCTAGTATTGGGTACGACGTATCTCAGCTCATCAAACACGATGACTTTTGTTTCTCCTTTGCCTGAGGTCGATGGGGCTGGAGTATTGGACGCATGAGGTCGACGTGGCCCCTTCCCAGCTTGGAGATGTTCAGTTCTAAAGCCAAGGATGCCATCTTTTTGAAGAGGACACTTCCACGAGAATGGGAGTGAAAATCGGCGACGTGGAGTGGTGCTTTGATCGATCAGGTCAGATTGATCAAGATCATCGCTATCGTCTATAGTCAAATGTTCGATGGACGCTAGCGCAAATATGGAACGAAGTTTCTGCACATCTGGAAGCCGATTTTCTGATCGATGATCTTGCTCATGATAGTGGTTGTTATCAGACAATACGTCAGGAACACATGCGTAAGTGGAGTCGTTATCATTTTTCTCACTGGAAACAAAGACATGGTCGTGGTGTGACTGAAGGTCCATACAAAATGTCGACAAAGCCGGTGGTCTATCAGGAAGAGGCGGTGAGGGGCCTGCCATATCACCGATTTCATAATAATTCTGAATTCACAAATTGACAAAAACATTGTCAGCGTTATTTTGTTATATCATTTACTCTAAATTGACATTATTGCAATTTTATGGTAATTTTTGTTTTAATTTCTTTCTTCAAATTTTATCTTAAAGAATGAAAGGTTTGCCGAGAAAATTTTTGACGTTGACCTTTGAGTATTAATAACACTGAAAAAGAGTCTAACAACAGGACCTGAACCTGTAACCTAATCATCCAGGAGCGAGACTACCATCAGACGTCTCTAAGTGGTTTACATGAAAAGAAAAATACCCTTTAAGATAACTTAATCTCAAAATAATTACTAAGTTAATTAACTAGATGAAGAAAATGAATCAAAAAGGAAACTGAGTTAGCATACCTTCGAAAGGACTTTCGACAGAATTAAGATTACAGAGCAGGTTTGCTGTCCTTGTATATACTATCAAATTAATGATTTCTGAGTCAGAAATGTAAAGATCGAGCACTGATCTAATTTATGATCAATTCTTGAAGTTCTTTAAATTGTTTTATTTTGCATTTACCGTAATTCAGAACTTATACTTTTTACAGATCTATTTATTTTACGGGTCCCATGATATGGAATAATTTGCCATCTCGGAACAGACAAAGTCCTTCTTTGAATATTTTCAAAAGTAGGCATCAACATGTTTTTACTAAAAATTGTGTAGTGCAATGACACAGCTTCTCTCTGTATGTCCATATGTTTGTGTGGGTTTGTATGTGTCTGTGTTTGTCAGCGTGAATGATATTAGAGTGTTGTATTCATTAGTTTTTAGCTATTTTAGCAATATGAATAACTGTAGTTTGATATTCCAACCGGGTATGAATTTTATATTATATACATTTAGGATTTTTACTGTACTTTTGTACTGGTATCTTACTTTTTCATTGCGTTGATTTGATTTTTTCACTGTGTATGTACAATTTTGTATGTGTTATTTCGTGGATTGTAAATTTCTATGTTCTTTTTATGGAAGAGTGAAATGAAATGAAATGAAATGAAATGAAATGAAGTGAAATAAGGGTCAAATTGTGAAAATGTTCCAAATCTATGCAATCACTATGTTAACGCCATGACACCTCTTGTGTTCTTTTTGACAGGAAGGGTAAATATATCCTATACCTGTTGGGGACACTGTAGGAGTTGTCGCTGATAAAACTTGTATATCCGCCAGACTACTACACCGACTGCTAATAGAAAAACTGATGTGCCTGCAATTGCGTAGATCGTTATGTTAATTGTTGGTGGTGTCCATTGAAGCCCTATGATTCAAAACACACAATATGTTATTAGGAATAGTGGGCACCTGGGGCGTCGATTCCTGTTTTTTGGATTGGGGTGGCAAAAGCGAAAAAAAGTTAAAAATTTTCGGGGCGCTCCGCACGCCAAATTGCAATTATTGACAACTTCGTATGTTTAATATCATTTTTAGCATAATTTTAATGGTTTTATAGTGCTTTCCAATGCTTTCTCAAAAACATATCCTGGTATTGCATATTATGAGGTTTTCAATTTATCAAAATCATTGGGGGGGGGGAATCAATATGTTTGGCCCCCAATATTTTCATTGGGGTGGCGACTTCCCTCCTCGCCACCCCAGGATCGACGCCCATGGTGGACACAGAATCATGTTATTGGTCACTTGTAGGAACATTCACATAGTTTTTCACTCCATGAAATTTGAAAGAAACCAACCTGATTAATGAAAATATTTTAGAGTTATTTAATAAATAATCGACTCAATACCGCGAAGAACAGTTGTTTGTTATGCCGTTACATAGGGTACTCTGTTTTCTGTCGATTGGCATGGGTATAAACAGACCACATAAACATAACTAAATAGGTATTTCGGTGGATTGCCCAAGAAACTCTTATTAAGCACCCTCGCTGACTTTCTCACAATATGGATAACTTTTTATTGTTATTTGTTATAAACTCAGCACTAGTCTGAATATTAGTAAATGCGAAGAAAAATCCAATGTTTAATCTCACGTTTATGAAGGTTACTACAGTGCCTACTCGGATTTAATTTGAGCAATGTTGTTGGTACAGTTATATGCGTGTAGTTTGTTTCACACTACGATGTTTGGCAATAGAGGGCTCTATTCCCGAACCAGTACACCAGTATGCACGCAGATTGTACGGTGGTGTAGCTAGTGTGACTAGCATTCTAGCTTCTATAGACATTATGAAATCCACGATTTTACTAAGTAAGGACAGCGGTCACAAATTTGCTTTATGATTTCACGTGACTTTCACATTAACGTAGCATCGAAATTGGTTGGATGTATGCGCCAAAAATTTTAAACATGCCCTTTAACGGGGCTTTTCAGTTCTCAACTCTAGTTAATGTATGGAAACCAGGGACGTTTGTCAGTTCTAAGTTCTCTTAGACAAGCGCGTCCTATACTGGCAAACATCCTATTGTCGATAGCGAGAACTGAAGAGAGGTCGATTATGTGTATCACATGTTTGATGACCTGTCTTTATTACATGTGAATTATACTTACACGACTGATTGCTGAATTTGTTTCCAGAGTCGGTGAACGTAGCGACTGACGTCGTTTCTACACGACCTAGTTCGTAATACAATTTTGAGTGTACAAATTAATTTGACACACACACACACACAAACAAACTTTGAGAAGGAATTGCAATGCAGTGACAGTGTTCATAATGACATAAAAAGAAAAAAAAAATGGAATATGACTACACCCAATATGATTCTAGCCTCATTTATAAGAGTGGAGTAATCAAATTTTTATAGCATCCTTTACCACCTTACTGCTTTCCAGGTTTTAGCTGTTTATGAGATTGAAATTACAGTAACCAATTAGTGGTAGTAATACGTGTCCCACTGTGTGTGATGCCAATATCAGTGGTGGATTTTTTAAAATTTTATTTTATGTTATTTTGTTATTTTATTTTTTTTTCGGGGGGGGGCGGAGATGGTGCAAAAACAGCCAACCTCGTTTCGTTTAGTGGAACAGAAGAAATAACAAACAAACTAACAAACAAACATACAAACAAAAACAAACAAAATAATTTGATTTCTGGCCTTCACGATCATTTTTCCTCTGTCTTTCTCTTTAAATATTTTGCGCCAGCGGCTGCCTGGTTCCACCTTTATAGCTCCTAGGTAATGGGTATGATGGTTGTTGGAATTTCAAATATAAAGCAGTAGATTGGTCCTTAGCTTAATTGCATGGTTAATACCAGACTGATGGGCGAAACTGTAGATGAGAGAAAGCGTCGAACCTCAGTAAATACGATCCTGGCTTCTCAATAATCCCACGCTCTGGCGTTTGTGGCCTTAGGAATCACACTTTGTCGGACCATGAACCCTAGTACACAAGGACATGTATCGCTCTTTAATGAATTCATACGTCTTTATATGATGCATCAATAACATTCTGTGCATATTTTCCTCTATATTCAAATGACGACCGCCGCAAATTTACCGTTAAATTTTTTTTTTAATAAAAGTAAAATTCTATTCTCAGAGGAAAATAAATGATAAATATTTAATGAAATTGAAAGCTGTTATTGGACATATTTCAGGGGACAGTTAGTGTTATTTCCGTTTCGAACTAATATGAATTTTAGAGGAAAGAGTTAAAAATATAATGTGCACCGTATTAGCGGTGATCTGATTTTTCACAGTCTCTGCACGTTCTGGCATCCTATTTTTTTTTTTTATTTAGGACCTGTTTATTAAGTGTTTTCCTTTGACCATCACTGTATCTCAAGTGTGTCCACCACAGTAAATCGTGATAATTTGTCATACAAAATTTGACAATTTCTAATTTGCTTGTCTCTGTCTTATGGACTGTAGGGCCAGGCCATTTATCGTGATTTTCCGTAGTCCCATCGGTGGTATTTTACAAATCCGTAATGACGATTGTGTAAATATTACTAAACCCGTAAATCGACTTTGTTCTCTTTTGTGCGCGTTTTTGAGAAAATTAATTAATTATGCCGGTTATTTATAATGTCGTGACCAAGTATATTTAGCCGTGTACATACTACCGGGGACTTTCACCGTGTGCAAAAATAAATTACGTGGCTGAAATGTCACTCCGTCATAACCCCGTTCGAAAACTTGGGAGTGCTTGACGACCTATGCAGTCACACTGCTTCTGTGAAACCGCAGATGTTTGAAAACTGAATAGGAACTTTGGTGAGGTATTTGAGCGCAACTATTGAATAAATAATGGAGGACTGCGTGAATGGTTTTTGTTAAATGCATTCAAAAGGAATACCTCCAACAATACATTCCGAGGCCTTCATAGATATTAATAGCATAGCTGTAAAGACAGATCTAGCAAGTAATGTTCGTGTCTGTGAAATCGCTATTGACGGTGATTCCTTCTTCTAAGAATGGGACTGAGGAACCTGCCTCATTAATTACTCAATTATCTCAATAATGCGCTAATAAAAATTGGAGAAAAAAATGTGTTTTCTCAGCAACTTCATCTTAATCAGTTTGGAGACTACGGAACGTTTTTCTAGAGCGTTATTTTGTCAATGCCCTACAGTCCATTAGGCGTGTGGACCATAAAGAAAAATATTCAAATAGGTATCAGCTCAACGTGAAACACATAAGCAAAATTTTCCCTTTGTCTGGTGCGTATAGCGACATTATGTGACCAATATTACTCTCTCTGAAATGACACCTGGTCAGTATATTAAAAATGCACATAATCATAAAGCGGCGGTCGTGATACGATCAAGGAAGTGTACTCCGTTGACAGTCGATTTCTAGTAGGGTCCATGGTCGGACAAATTGTCCGTATACCTCTTTCGTCGGATATGTAAAGCTCGAGGTCCCGTGTTGAGATAAAAACCTCTCAACACGTAAAAGACCCCACCATACTTCACCGAAAAGAGAAGGGTGCATTCCTGCAATACCACAACTTCATACCTGCATACTATACTCCCACCTGTAAAAAAACTAATTGAAAATAAGCTGATATGGACCATTTTTTGGTGGTTTCCATCGATATGAATATGAATGAGAATAACTAACCTGTGCTCCTAGGATCTTTTTGAAAATAAGCCGATATGGACCATTTTTTGGTGGTTTCCATCGATATGAATATGAATGAGAATAACTAACCTGTGCTCCTAGGATCTTCAGTCTGTGATTGGTCATTTTGACTGCGGTTCAAAGGTCTTGTAGATTCATCAGTAACTTGCCCAGTCGCATATACAGAAGAAGTTTGTACGTTACCACTGTTCATTTCATGTGTTGCAGTATGTGCTGACAAATTGAATAACACAGTTCTGGTTTATAAGGATGATCAAGCAATTAAAATATGTTAAATCCAGCATGTAGTTTGTGTATTTGAAATGCAGAAACTTCTCAAAAAATTTCCATAACTCATCTTCGAGGGTCGGTATCTCTCTTAGTATTTATGTTGGTATCGTTAAAAAGTGTGTCCATTCCCCTTCACAATGATACCTCATTTGCTATCATTATGGATTCAAGGAATGCGTAAAACATTTTCATAAGGGGCCAAGTCAAAAGTGAAAAGCTGCAAAATACATCGTTATGACACCAGTTCATTGTTCTTTTGTACGGAGAGTGGATTCTGTTGAATGATATTCTGGTTTTTAATGAAGTGTTATGTGTTGTTTTCACAGTTTATTTTGAATATTAAATATGATTTAAGTGGGTAAAAAGTGAAATTATCACTGTGTTTGAATTTCATTAGGATTCTGGAAACAGACTACACATAACACTTTGTTAAATAAAAAACACGACAACATCATAAAACACAACTAACTGTCCATACAAATGAATTCTAAATTGTTGACGACACGAATGAAGTTTTGCTGCTTTTGACTCCGCCATTTAATAAAATGTCTTGCACATTCTATGAATCCATATTTGTGAGAAATTAGGTATCACTGCGGCGAAAAATAAACGAATTTTCAGCTACATCAATATGAAGTACTAGTAATATAAGTACTAGTAATATAACGCAAGAGTTGAGTTGCGTTATTTTTTTTGATAATTTTATGTATCTTCCCAGGTTGATCCAACATAATAACTTAGGAGTTTGAAACACATCAAGTATTAGTTCTTCTGTGTATTAATAGTGGTAGTATCAAACGTATCATTGACATAAAAATTTAAATTTTCCACCCCATTCCTTTTGTATTCTCTTTTGTATATTCAAGTTTTGTTTTGTTTTATTTGCACACTAGCCGTTTTGATTAGCCAGATTTAATCCAAAGAAAGAAAGGTTAATAACCAATTAATGTTCAAAATTTGGGAATCGTACGTATTCAAGTTTTTTGCACTAACGACAAATCGTTTGAAATCAGGCAGTTGCTCGAATTGTAGACCTACTGTTAAACGGTAGTCTGGGATTCAAACACTGAGTGAAGTTTCCACCCACTGACTTTGAATTTTGAATTCCATCGGCAAAAAAGATTGCTTAGACATTCTTCGAATTGCATTGTTGTGACATTTGAACAATGTGAGCTTTCATCACCAGAGATTCGGTTTTCACTAGATGATACACGAAACAAGTTTTGCAGTCAGATTAGTTAACGGCTGTGGAAAATTCAGTAAGTGACATTAGGACCCAATAAATAATATCAGGGTTTATTGTCACGAAAACTGACTTTCTGTCCCAACGCTTTGATGAGATTTGTAGATTTATGTGAATCTTTACATTATAAATGATTCTAGTATCGCGGGGCGTGCGAATGATATTATTATTATTATTATTATTAAACATATATATATTTTTTTATTATTGATATGATTATTATTACTATTGTTAATGTTATAAGCATACAACCCACCATATGGGGAATCCAGACAATAGGGTTTATTCCGTCACAATAGGGCAGGAGAGTGTTAAGGCGAAAAAGGAATACGTTAAGGGGAATCGGAACAATAGGCCGAGAACAAAAGAATTCGCCCTAAGGCCCCTAAGGTTGCAATTAGAGTTATTATTATATTATTTTTATTATTATTATTATTGTGATGATGATGATGATGATGATGATGATTATTATTGTTATTATCATCATTTTTATTATTATTATTGTTGTTGTTGTTGTTGTTTCTTCTTCCTCTTCTTCTTCTTCTTCTTCTTCTGTTTCTTCTTTTAAATTTTATAACGAATATTGTAGCTAATGACATGATAAATAGTAATAGTGGTAGAATTATGTCACGGTATCATTGCTTACCGGTAAATCTGAGTGCTTGAAATTGTATAAAAAATCCTTCACATGTTGTCGAAAAATCACTTGAAAATATCAAAGTGAGAAAGGAGCTTTGAGTGAAAAAGTCGAGACTGTGTAGTCTGTTGTATGTCCAATGACCAGTCCATTGTTTCCAAGTTAGACGTAAAAATGCGTCCATGCCTTCTCCAATGTACACATAATCGCGTTGGTTCTCGAGATCGAACAATCTTACGATGACCAAAATCCCAAATCCTTCAGGGGCTGCAATATGCCAGGCATGACAGGCGTTGTTAGGGTACCTTGATGGAAAGTTTGGTGATGGTATTGTGATTGTCTTTCCATTTGGGTCCAAAGTGTAAACTACAGAAATAGAATATAAATTAGACGTGTTTAATGTTGTACGATGCACATAAATTTTGTTTCGATTTTGTTTCTGTCGCTTATGGGTACTGTTCATGTGATATTACAATTCTGTGATTTAGGTTTATATACATGTTTATAGAGTAACTTGAAAGATGTTTTCCTCTGAACATAGAATACAAATATGTTCATGAAATAATATCCTCATATACAATTAAGTTATTACATCTGTGAATATAATTTAACATAATATGTTATTTCATGTTTTCCCATAATATGTTAACCCATTGCATTGCAATGTGGACGAATAGGCCAGGGTGGCTGCGTAAAAAAAGTCTCATCACCTAGCTTTGGAGAACTCGAGGCCGTACAACCCAGGGCCACGAATAGTGACGATTTTTTTCCCTCCAAATCCAAGGTCCAAAATTGTTCTCCAAGGTCCAAAATTTTTCCCGGTCACGCCAACCTCCGAAAACTCGCTCAGCAAAAGGGGGAGTGTTTGAACACCCCAAACACCCCCCCCCCCCGCGTACGCGTATGGTCAGAGAAGAATGTAATGAGTATGATTCAGGTTTACGCTCCCCTTACTGATTATGATGATGAGATAGTTGAATCATTGTACGAAGATGTTAGTAGGGCTTTTAGAGATGTTCCTTCAAAATGCACAATTATCATGTGTGGTTTCAATGCAAAAGTTGGAGAATGTCAGCTAGGAGACGAAAGCATGATTGGACATTTGGATATGGAAAAAGAAATGGAATAGGAGATATGCTACTTGAATTTGCTACTCATCATAGATTGATCATTGCTTACATCTTCTTCAAGAAAAAAAAAACAGAGGCGATATTAGGCATGGGAGAGCCCAAATGGTCAAATAAGAAATCAAATTGACTATATCTTTGCTAGTCAGAGGGGTGTCATGAAGAACTGCGAAGTTATCACCAAAGTAGACATCAGGAGTGATCACAGAATGGATAGGGCGTGAGTTCATCTTAACAGGAAACTAGCCAGACTGAAATTTCTTGGACGAGATAAGAGGAACAAAACAAATGTACTTAAACTGAGAGAAAAAAGACATCAATTTCTGTTAGAACTACAACACCGCTTCGATAGTCTGACGGTAGCGAAAGGAGACGTCGATGAAAGATGGCGGCTTTTTCAGACACAGTAATTGAAGTAGAAGCAGAAAAAAGCCCTCAAAGCAAAGTTAAAAGAAGAGGTCGAAGAGATTGAGAAATTGGACAGAAAAAAGAAAAGAACTGTGTAGAAAATTAGAGCATAGCACCAAAGGCAAACTCATCAGATGAGACACGAAATAACAAACAGAGAGATGGAAGTAGCCATTCTTGATATGAATGATATTTAAGCCCCGGGAACAGATGGCATCACAAGCTAGTGACATGTTTAAACTTGGTGGGGATGAAATGGTTCTGCAACTAGCGATACTCTACATGAAATACTGAAGAAAAAGCAAATATCAACAAGTTGGAAAGAGACAAATTTATACTTCTGTTTCTAAAGGGGGAGAAAACAGACATCAGAAATTACAGACCTATCAGCTTGCTTTCTCACATGTACAAGATTTTCACAAGAATTTTGTTCAGGAGGATCAAGGACATACTTGACGAGAACCAGCCAAGAGAGCAGGCAAGTTTCAGAAGTGGATACTCAACAAAACACCATCTTCAAGCACTAAATCAAATAATTGAGAAGGCAGAGGAATACAATATGAATCTCTGTGTAGGCTTCATCGACTATAAAAAAGCATTCGATTCTGTAGAACACTCAGACTTATTCACAGCACTTCGCTCAGTGGGAATAAATGAAGCATATGTCCAAATCATCGAGGAAATCTATACAAACGCCACAGCCAGAATTCAGGTAGAAAATGATGTCTCCAAGGTGGTCTAAATTGACTCTTTGAGAGAGGTATACGACAAAGGGACACGCTATCACAAAAGATATTTACAACAGTAATGGAGGAAGCATTCAAGAATGCAACCATACAAGGAGTTTGAATAAACATTGATGGGTAACAGTTGACAAATTTAAGGTTTGCTGATAATGTAGCTGTCTTCTCGACATCAGCAAGGAACATGGAAAAACAAATTAATAACCTGGACAGAGAGAGTAGAAAGATTTGGCTCAACCTACACAAGGGGGAAAACATGACAAATTTCAAGTCAGATGAGAGGGTGATGATTGATGGGGAGACTATTGAAAGAGTCAGCACAAATACTTTGGACAAAACATAGCGATGGAGGGCCGAGCAAGAGAGGAAGGGTTAGCCAGAGTTAAAGCATGGTGGAACAGCTTCGGGAGATACAAGCATATCCTTTGTGATAACAAAATGCCAATAGTACTGAGAAAGAAACTATTGAACTCCTGTATCATTCCAACAATGACATACGGATCTGAAACTTGGACAATCACAAAACAACTGGAAGAAAAACTAGGTACATCACAGAGGTCAATGGGGACAAAATGGCTGAACATCACACTAAGGGACATAGTGGAGCAGAATAACTGCACATTTTGGGTCGAATCGTTCAAATGTGATACAGCACCAAATTTTGCACAGATCTTCCTTCAGGGGTGTCATATCAGAAAATAACGCGGGCCACGTGAAATTCCAAATGACGGGTCATGTGGGCCATTTTCAAAATGGCGCCTTGTGCAACCTACATTGAACAGTTTTGAAAAATTGTTTAATGCGACCTCTTATAAGCTTGAATATGGTATCACTTTAAAGATATTAAATTTTCTACAAGATGATGCCACACTTAATTGGATTAAGAGTGATTTTACGGCACTTTTCGGCCAAAAACGTGATTTTTTACTATTTTTTTTCAAAACTTTGAATTTCTAAGGAATTGATATTTTACTCTTTCTTCAAAAAAATTTGCCAGGAAGAAACCAAAACTTTTCAGAAAACTTTCCTAATATATGTATAATGTTTAGCCAAAATTGCAAGTTCACTGCGTTTTTACAAAAGGTGTCATATTGCTCCAAAGTTAACAACATGGTATTAACCAAGTTGTCGCTTGGGAGTCTTCCGTAGTGAAGAATAGTGCCTTTATAATTGCTCGCGGTATAGTGGTCGTTTGGACCGTTGTTTGATGCAGGACACGGCTTTTATCTGATGGAATGGAAAATCAATGAACACAAAATTGATTTATTACATTATGATGTGAAACATCCTTAGAATTGTCTTTAATTTTTGCAAAGTTGACTTACAAATACATTTATCGTCCGGTAAATCTGGGTGGTTACCTTCACGTGAATTTCGCGTTGGTATCAATGGAGCACGGGTGTTCCCTGCGCCGTGGATGACCGGTGAGGGTGTCTTGTGCATAGAGTCGGTACAACAACGATTGTCGCGCTATGGGGTAGTAATCACTGAACACTACACTGTGTGGTATAGAATTCAGTGGTAATAATGCATCTCTACTGATGGCCTTCATGCTGCATGTAAATCTATTGAACAACTTGAAGATCTTTTTGTGAATAGAAATTGGGATTTAAATTCTTGACAAGGTGATACAAGATTCAATCAATTTGTGTCAACTTTTTAAGTAGTTTGGGCCCAGAAATTTTGCGTTTTGTTCATTTCCCCTACGATGTGAATTTGTCATATATATGTATTTTCCCGGGGTGTTTTCCCCAGTTGCCATATTTACCGAAATAACCTCAATATGACATCAAAACTTTCAAACAGCCGCAGATGTGTATCTTAATGATCGTGTGAAAATGTGACAATCATTTCATTTTTAATACAGATTTATACGAGATATTACTAGCGTATGCCTAATATTAGTTGAAACAGCATTTAAAACGTACGTCCGGTACAGAAATTATTGAATCTAGAGTGCAACCACCCAAATAAACAAGTAGAAAACATCACCTAGATAAATAAATAAGTTAATAAAAGAATGAATGACTGAGTAAATAAATAAATAAAAAATAAATGGATAAATAAAAAATAAATTGATAAATAAGTAAATAAATAAAATAATTAATTAATAAATTAATTAATAAACAAATAAATAAATAACACAATAAACAAAATAACACACAATATAATCTGATTTTTTTTATTTCACCGATACTTAAATGTTGGCTTTTGGGAGTGTGGGGTTTGTGTTAGAGGTAACATTTTTGTTTCAGAAGTCGAACACATCCCTTAGATGACTCCTAGCACTAGGGCTCATCACCTATCAGCTCTTACATAATTAATAGTTGCAAGTGCACAACAGTGGCCACACCCCGGTATACCGTCTTGGCTCGCGAGGTATAGGCCTGTTAGGTGAGGGAACCACACAGAAATTTCCGTACATGATGCAGTATGTTTTGCACCTTGGCTCCACAATTTACTTTAACAAATTCTACCTTCAGATTATAAAAAGAGTGAATTTCAAGCACAACCATGGCACATTATGGCGTATAGACCTTGGGTCAACTCATGGGGAGGGGGCAACCAATCACTCACCCGGAAATAGTGTTTTCATAATGGTGAATTTTAAGCGCTAGATGGGTAAGCCAGTAGGGGTAATGAAAATGTTAGCATTTGTTTGGCAGTTTTTTGTATGAGAATATAAAATCGACATTTTCATGTTTATTTTCACGGGAATTGTGAATGCATCCATATAAATGGTTAAAGGCAATTCCGTGAGTGCAGCAAGCGAAAGATTTGGGAGACTTTGCAAGTCCAAGAAGAAAAACGTGTTTTGTGTTGTATTCTTTCAAAGTAATACAAAATAATTGACCCTGTATATGGACATTATTCAGGTCTTATCACCCCTCATTTTCAAGGATTTTTAACATTGAAAATAAAACTCTAAATTTTCCGGACCAGACAACCAAACTTCCACAGTTCTTTTAACCATTTGAACACGAGGACAGGTGAGGTAAGCATAATTGCTTATTCTACAAAAGAAGTATATCTATATTTCGAAACATTTCAATGGTTATTAAAGCAATCCAATTAGCGCTGGAAATACATTTATACTAGTCAAAGATTTAAAACACACATTATTCAGATTATACAAAGTGGCTTACAAGAGTACAATTTCTCTATAAACTATGAAATCTCAGAATATCAGCTCACTATATTAGTCTCGATAAGAGTGACTTTACCTCATTTAAATATGTTGTGAAATAAAAAAAAAACAATGTATTGCCATGTTAAGATATAGGGCTCTATCTCAAATGTCACTGAGACCAATTTCTAGCTCGGTTCGCCGCAGTTCTCTTTTCCTTTTTCTTTTTTTTCTTTCATTGTTATCATGTGTTTATTGTCAGCCGATTTTGATTGTGTGTGTGTGTG
>JZLH01S0018391.1:75472-86246 GCA_001188425.1 Eucidaris tribuloides | reverse complement strand
ACGCTCGCTCGCGGAATTGCCTTTCACCACTAATGACATAAACTGCTTAAAGCCGTGAGCTTCAGGAGCCTACTGCCATCCGGGACGGGGACCCCACTTGGAATTCTATAAGGTGGACCCCTGGAACCCATCCGTTAGGATGGTCAGCCCTTCCCCCTATCATAGGTCCCTTTTCACTATAAGTAACCCTCCTTTGAAATATATGTATTCTGGCTAGGGGCCTGCAAAACGCATTTTTCATCATAGAATTTCGAAGTTTTCCAAACCACTCGCTCGCTACGCTCGCTCGCGGAATTGCCTTTTCACCACTAATGACATACATACAAACACATATTCACTATAAAATAAGCCTATACATCAATATGGCGATTTTTAAATACATTTCAACACAAAAAATAACAAAAAACAAAAAAACCTTGACAAGGGTACCCCTATCCCCGCCCCTATCGCACATTTAGCGTTCGCAGCGCTAAAATCCACCATCTCAAAATACAATTTCGGCTGAGCGACTGGGTGCCCCCCCAATGAGCTGACCCACGGTACGCCACTGTATGATCCATTTGTCAGATATGGTTCATTAATTCCAATCGAACGACTCTCTTAACCTGTTGCCTCCGAGCTTCAGAAAATCCTATAGAGTTAACACAGGGCAGATCCGGTTCCCGTATAGCCAACAGGTTAAAATTGAGACTGTAGCAAAAATTAATTAAGCAACATGATTTGTGGTCTTTCATTTCCGCCGTGTATTCTCCGAAAAAGCAGTAAAACAAATCAACGTGCAATTCTATGTACCAATAATAATGTCAGAGATGGGCTTATTTCAATGCGGAAATATAACACATGGTTTGTGGACACATATTAATGTTTTATGAGCTGCAGTGTCCAATATACCACTTTATACAGCCTGTCTAAAAAAGAATGTGCAAGTGAAAAGACCCCTCTTTGGCGATTAGAAAATACTTGGTGACATGATGCTTACATTAAACTCAAGGGCATAGTCTTAGCTTAAAAGGCAGTGGACCTCATTTGCAAACATCCCCGTAGACCAGGAAAAGATAACCCATACCCTTGGGCTATTGATGAAGGGCATGTCTGTGAAATCTGGGGGTCAGTGATTGCCAAGAATTTGAAAAATGCAAAAGAAAAACAATAGCCGTTTAGTGTACATTATATGGTAGGAATTTTTTTCTCGCGAGAAAAAAAAAATCAAATCTGAGTCTAACGGTCACTATAATTCCACTAAAACTGAGTTTCTAGCTCCTGTATTTTGCTAAAGGTTCCCAGTTGGCATTTTCTTCTAAATGCTATTGTATTTACACAATGTTAAGTTTTAGGCATGTAAAAGAGATCCCCTGCCTTTAAATGCTATTTGTTCTGTTCCATTTGCTTATCTTAATCTCGAGATATGGTTAAAAGTATAACCAAGACAGGGCAAAATCGATTGTGGCATTTTTACTGGGGATGGGGGCCTGATGCTATCATTGATTGTAGTAAAAGTGGTACAATTGTGATTTTACCTTTTTGTTGTTTATTTAACATATAGTATAATACATCACAAACGGCATTTGAAAGCCAAGACTGTGTCTTTGATGTTGATGTAAGCATCACGTCACATTTTTTTTCTAATTGCCAAAGATGGCGCTTTTCACTTGCACAAACATTTTTTTTAGACAAGCTGCACAGAGCCCACTTTTCGGAAATATCCAATGGCTTACATACCCTCCCTATTCAAAAGTATTGCAACATACACTACAGTGCGTCTCAAAAAAAACTTTACACTTTTGTAATGGCCTCCAAATTAAAAATAATTTTAATATTTTGGAAAATTTTTATATAGATGGAAAGCTGAAAGTCTCTTCTTTCATATGACACTAAAAAATCTGAAATTGATTTATGCTTGAGTGAGCACTGCCCTTTTTTGTAAAGGACATAAATATTAGGTTGCGCAGGAATTGGCTATCCATTGTAACAATCCCCACCTCGCTCCACACGTAATCAAAGAGAGTCTTATCTTTTTGTACGATGACAGCCAATTCCTGCGCAACCTAATTTTCATGTCCTTTACAAAAAAAGGGCAGTGCTCACTCAAGCATAAATCAATTTCAGATTTTTTAGTGTCATATGAAAGAAGAGGCATTCAGCTTTCCATCTATATAAAAATTTTCAAAAAATCTGAAAGAATGTTTGATTTGGGGGCCATTACAAAAGTGTAAAGTTTTTTTTGAGACGCACTGTATAACATATGCATTTTGAGTTGAAGTGGTCTTTCTATAACGATGTACTAATGAAGTTTATAATTGGAAAAAAACAAATTATTTGAAAAGAAATCAATGAACAATTGTTTTTCTTTCCTTCTCCATGGCGGAGAGATTATCAAATGCAGGCCCACCCATGGCAGAGGGGCTGGAACATAAAGTTTACCCTTTTTCACCTCCCTATAGGGGTGGGGTGTTAATTCACACTAGTATCGTAATTCGGTTTCATATTTCCCGTAAAATGGTTTGGATGGCTTGGAAAGACTTCCAACAAACAACAAAATGTCATTGTGTTCCTTTGACACGGTCTCAGAAAGAAGACTCCACGCCGCAAAGACGAAAGCGCCTCTTATCTTCATAAGATAGTGATAAGGAGAATACGCCCCATATTTCAGAAAAAGACCTCCTCAATTGTAATTCTTATCTTCTCAATTCTAAAGGCGGTTATTATTGCAAACATCCTAAAATTTGCTGTAATGCGACTTTTTAGTACATTTGATATAAAGATGTGGAGAGAAGGTCATAATCTTTATATTAGTAGCCTCATCCTCCTTATCACTATCTTATGAAGATAGGAGGCGCTTTCGTCTTTGCGGCGTGGTGTCTTCTTTCTGAGACCGTGTCAGGGGAACAGAATGGCATTTTTTGTTTGTTGGAAGTCTTTCCAAGCCATCCAAACCGTTTTACAAGAAATATGAAACCGAATTACGATGCTAGTGTGAATTAACACCCCACCCCTATAGGAAGGCGAAAAATGTCAAATTTTGTGTTCCAGCCCCTCTGCCATGGGTGTGCCTGCATTTGATAATCTCTCCGCCATGGGGAAAGAAAGAATAACAATTGTTCATTGATTTCTTTTCAAAGAATTTGTTATTTTCCAATTATAAACTTTCTTAAGACATCATTATAGAAAGAGACCTTCAACTCAAAATGCATGCGTTATAGTGTATGTTGCAATACTTTTGAGTAGGGAGGGTACATACACAATCCATATGCGGCAAAATAAAAAACGTTGATTAATTTTAAAGCATTCAAATAATTCAATTGTTAACTGACAGAAATATGTTAAAAAACGAACGTACTATTATTTTCACGTAAAAAACACTTTGACGAGCCCATCTGTATTTCTGAGTAGCCCTTGTGGTAGACCATGCGCGACTTATTTCGAGGTCGCTGGGTCGAATCAGACTTCAGCCAAATTTTTGTCTTGATATGATGAGAAACTTATTCAAAACTTTTGTCCATTATTGTAGTTTAGATTTTCGCCTTTAGAAGCTAATCAGATCTGAATCCCGACGTATTATATATCACTGCAAAGATCTCAATGAATAATGGATTGTATTCAAAGAAATCAAGTACATATTTTACGTAGATTATAATATGCACCTTTACCATGTCATGATTCTATCTCATATAGTCCGGTGTGGTTTCGGGGAACTTGACGTGCGCCTATACCTAAGGGCTTCTAATAGTATAACAAAAATGAATATTTTCATCTGCGTATTTCTTTAGTTCAGGAACAATTATTGTAAATCTGGGTTATTGAACCATTTTGCTCAAAACGGAAATGGTCTACAGATTATATTGCTGTATGCCATGGGGAAGTTACTCTCATACTTATCAAATCAATTTGCAATTTTATAAAACATTCAGTTTCGGGGCGATTCGGTGAACATTAAACTCTTCGTAAACATGCTAATACGCCTTTTCACTTGCATAATAACAAGACTGCATATTTTTCATACAGAGGAAAATAATTTCCACTCATACCTGTAAAAGGTTTTAACCTCCTAAACTGCCGATCAAAACTGTAACCCTAAACAAAAGGGTACATTATGTTGAAAGGGGGTTATTGTGTGCCTTTACATGTAAATACACCCAAACAAAGGCGTACCCAGGAATTTTCCAAGGGGTGATCTGTTGCACAGATGCGACATGCACAAAAAAAGATCATCAGGTCTGGCATGAACCTGTACCATGGTCCAAAAGGAAGCAGCAAGCAAAATAATAATAATAATGATGATGATGATACTACTACTACTACTACTACTACTACTACTACTACTACTACTACTACTACTACTAATGAACAAATAAATGAATAAATTCATCGCCCGGCTGACAGAAGGGCGTTAGCAAATGCTCTAAGCAGAAAGGATAAACAGTTCGGCTGGCAGAAGGTCGTTAGCAAATGCTCTAAGCAGAAGGGCCTTAACAGTAATTGCCTCTAATTTGAAACCCATAGGCTTATTCCATATTTCGCCTTTCGTACTGTTAGAAGGATCTAACAGATCACGATACGTTGATTTCATGTGAAATAAGCCAATGGTTGTCACGTTACAAGCAATTTACTGTCAAGTCCCTTCTGCTTAGATCATTTGCGAACGACCTTCTGCCAGCCGGACTGTTAACGCCCTTCTGCTCAGAGCATTTGCTAACGCCCTTCTGCCAGCCAGGCGACGTAATAATACTACTACTACTACTAATAATAATAATAACAATAAAGATTATAAATCAGGTCCCATGGGAATGCATATCATGAACTAAAACGAAGAGACTAGCAAAAAGAGAAGGATTATCAAGTTTCCAAAGGTAGACGTTTGAACATACTATATGTTTGTCAGTTCCGATGTTTTAGGGGTAATTTACCAGTTTCCATCTACATAATTATATTCCATCACGCTTGGCACCGTCTTTGCGAATCAGATGTAAACCACGTCTGGGAGACTAAGCACGAGTTAACTCGTGCTGGGGTCTATAGAAAATACGTGTTATAGTGATATCAAATCGTCTCCAATGGGTTAAAGATACCGAATGTACCTTTATAAAAGACACGGGGAATGGCATGTTTAAAACAAGGATACACATTTCATTGCATTTTGTTTTAAACTAACTTGACGGATCTCCTTTCTTATTTTAATTCGTGCGTTCCTTCGTTCGCCAATTTGTACAGATGAACATGATGAATACATACACTGAAGACGTTGAATAGGGATTTACTTATCCCACTGCAAATTGAATAAGAAAGCTGAATTGAACCCGAGGTTCACTTTAAAGGAAATCGGGGGGGGGGGAGCATGGGCGTAAATCCGGTCCGAGGAGTGGGGGACGATCGATGAAATTTCCAAATTTTGGTGACACCCCCAAATCAAGGGCTACTTCTTGAAAAGGGGACACCTGCAACGTGCAAAATATGTTGCTCCAAGTTGCTCAAATTCGGTGCACAAATTGAAGAGGAAAAGGAGGGTACATGTATTTTAAGAACCAGTTAAGAAAAGGCGGTAGCAGCAGTTAAATTAGAACGGGTGCATTTCAGAGGCATCGTGTCCATTAATATATTTTTTTTCTATTTCAATTGTTTTTATTTTCATATTCAAACACATGAAAATAATACCGGTACAAAACAGATACCATACATAACACAAAAGTAATTGGTGCCGTCCTTTCTGGTTTGTATATGACACACATTAAAGAAAAAAAAAACTATGTCTATAGTAATAATGATAATAATAAGAATAATAATAAAATTCCATAGTCCAAATTCTCACATGATCGTATTTTTCAAGTCGAAAAATAGGCCGTAGGCTATAAATCATTCTGGTATTCAAATACATGTATCATTTTAAACCTGATCATTCATTGAAGACATCTTTCCATTTCCTTTCAAATTTACTTACTTGTTTATTTTGTACCGAAATTAATTTCTCAATCCTGTAAATCTTTCTTAGCTTTAACAGAAAGAACTCAAAAGAGGGAGAGATTTTAAGCCTTCTACATGTATACAATGATTGTTTGGCAATAATAATACAGTGATTTAAGAGGGTAAACTGAACACATCTCAAAATAATCCCAAACAAAATATCTACTTTCTTTAACTGAAGGTTTGTATCAAATTTTGTGTTCCACCATTTCAGAAACTTTTCCCAGAAACTACCAGCATGATGGCATTCTATGAATAAATGCTCTATTGTTTCCACCTCTACACCACAAAAACTGCATAAATCGGTTTCAACAAACTTCATTTTATAAAGTCTTTTATTCGTTAATAATGACCTTGTATCAATTTTGTATTGAAAAGTTTTACTCTTTGTGTCCGTAAAACATACAGATGGTAATTTGTAAATTAATTTCCAAGCATTTTCTCCTAATCCAAATTTATTATTCCAAAATTCCATTAACATCTTATAAGAGGGGAAAATGTTTCTGACAGGAAAAAGGAAGCTAAGTACATGTATTTCAAGAACCAGTATTACTTAACCACGTTAACAAAAGGCGGTAGCGGCAGTTAAATTAGAACAGGTGCCTCTAAAAAGGTCATAGGTCACAGGTGAGGCTAATCAGAGGTGGAAAATCGACAATTGTTTTTATCTGAAAAGAAAACGATTATGGAAATAAAAATGGGCACTCATTTTAAGGGATCATTTTGATGCAAATGATTCAAAAGCGCAATTGTCAAAAAAGAAAAGATTAAAGAAAGAAAATATTTTGGGGTTTTTATGAGAAGTTAAAAGGGTAGTGGATACCCAAATTCCTGGAATACTGGGAATAATACTCCCCCCCCCTCCCCCCGGCACTTGATTTTGAATATCCTGAAAATTTCTTTAAAGAGGTCTTGAAATTCTGAGCCAAAAAGCATGACCACTTAAAAAGATGTATCAGACTGTAATCTTGATAAATGATGTACAGTCTCGGGTGGGCTCCTTTTGTCCTCTCGTGAAAATATGAGCTTGTTTTCTACATTTGGTTGATAATACGATGTTTCATTAGGCCTACATTTTGCGTTATTTGTGCACTGGATAGGAATAGGGATATAATGCCTATTTGGACTGATGGAAAACACGTTATTAATGAATATGAATGAGAGAAAATCGGAAACATCGGGATATTCACACAAGAATATCTTTAGCATTATCAAATGAAAGGGATTATTCAGAGAGGTGAAATGCGATGTAATAAATTATTTCATTTGTCTCTCTCTGTATTTTAGACCGCAACTGTTGATCTATGATTTTAACAGACCTGTCAGAAAAAATGAACCAGGTTTCGAACCCGCGTCTACAGCTATCCGGGCTGCGACAATACCACCAGGCCATAACTGGTTAACGACATTGACACGACGACCCTAGGAACAAATACCAAAGCTCACAATTCTGACATTTAATATCTTTAGCATCTTAAAATGTTATAAATGTTAGGCCTATTAATAATAAAATGTACACAAAAACATTTTTTAAATTGAAAAGTGGGGGTATATTTGTACAGATCATCCCCTCCCCCTTCCCGAAAAGTGGTGTGATATATCTCCCGTCCCCTCCTCCCAATTTACGACAGTGTACTTTAATTCAGGCAGTTAAGATTGCTGGTCTCTGTATGTCAGTATAATAATACACTCTAAAACTAACTCAATATATTTTAAAAGCAGGAGAACCACACTGTTTCAAAATGATTAATTATAACCATACTATCACGGAGTGGAGACCACCTTTAAAAGAAGGACATACGCAGTAATTTTCCGGGGCCGAAGTGTTCAAATTATCGAGGAAAAGTGCAAGCGAGGGAGCGAAGCGACCGAGCGGGAACTTTTGAGTTTTTTAGAATTAAACTTGAACGATCTTAAGCATTTTAAAGATATTTCAGAAAAATTCTCACTATATGTAATGTTAACCATAATTACTTGATAAAAAAAAATTATATTTTTTTCTGTGAAAAGTGTTGTGTGTTGTTTGTTTGGGGGGGGGGTGATGATGTACAGGCATCCGCCTGAAAATGTGTGTNTGGGGGGGGGGGGGTATATCCCCCCATCTCTCGGGATTTACGCCAGTGGGGGAGAGTTAATCAACCTGCAAAAATCAAAGCTATATACGGAGTGCGCCCTCTCCCATGAGTTTGCAGCTTTCAGTGAGCTAAACTGTAGCACGGATTGTCAGAAATATATTCGTCGAGTCAGCAGGCAGTCAGCTCCGGAGTCTAGTCGAGTTTTCATGAATCAAGCAGGGGCGGAAATCCGAGGGGACAGGGGGACATGTCCCCCACGATTTGGGGAAAAAAAAAATCATCCAACAATTTTTTCGTAACCCCCTCCCCCCAACTGGCGTGACCGGGAAAAATGTTGGACCTGGGATTTGGAAAAAAAAACTCATCACTTTTTCTTCAGTTTTTCTTCAATTTCTTCAGTTTTACGGCCGCTGGCATGACCGAGAAAAATGTTGGACCTGGGTTTTGGCTTTCGCCGCGGATGAACAAATGATGTCCCCCCTACATTTCAAAATGGATTTGCGCCACTGGAATCAAGTAAGAGTCGCGTCGAGTCGAGTCAAGTCGAGTCAAGTCAAGTCAAGTCAAGTCAAGTCAAGTCAAGTCAAGTCAAGTCAAGTCAAGTCAAGTCAAGTCAAGTCAAGTCAAGTCAAGTCAAGTCAAGTCATCACGGTGACTCGATTCGATTAGTATAATGCCAAAAAAATAATAAGTTATGTTGCCATCAAGTGGGAAATTCTGAAAATTGGGTCGGTCGGTCGATTTTTATTTTCTATTTTTTTTTACGACATAAACAAATATATGTAAAAAAAAATGGGTGAGAGTTGAGTTTCCCAATATAGTCTGTGGGCCATGGTGGCCTACCGTGCCCCCCCCCACCCCTATGATCCTACTACTTGGGTGCCATTTTGTTCATTGGTGTCTCCTTCGATGGAAAAAAAGATGTTAACAAGAACAAAACTGTTGAAGAGCGGACGTAGACATGTACAGTTCTTCTTCAATCCTGCTATGTATACTTTACGTTTTTTCTGCATTAATAACATATAGCCAGGGCTTTAATCATTTACTCGAGGGACGTCATTTTCATGCCTTTGAGCTTATGGCCAATTAACCCCTCCTATACAATGATTGTGTCAATAATTATTGTTGTTATAATTGTATTATAGAATATTATGTAATGTTTTTTGCATGGAAATAAAACAATCAATCAATCAGTCAGTCAATCAATCAATCAATCAATATCATGTCGAATGCTTTCATTACATTTTTTTGGCTGTCCATGGAATGCAGAGAAGTTTTCTCCTGCACCACATCTCAAAAGCTTCAATCCCATTCTGATCTGCAGTATCGATGACCCATGTTTCAAAGGCATATGTTGCAATTGAGAAAATCAAAGTAGAGACCAAACTAATCATTTTGGCTTTAGTGATGCTTCTGATAGAGATAGGGGGAGATATATTGATCAATAAATCGCTCTCGAGAAAGATGAACCAGGTGGCTCGACTGGTCATGTTACTACTTCAGTTCTCATTGAATTCATACAATTTTATGCCAGATTAGATTTACACTCATTTCTTTGCAGGATTTATCCTCGTTTGAGGAAAGAGGGAAATTGTGCTGCTAATCAAATTGCGTTCTTTGACCCCATCGCTGCAAATGAGTTTGAAATGTATAGATACATTAATGAAATACTGAAAAACTGAAGTGATGGCGTAGTGGTTAAAAGTGGGTAGAAAATCACCCAAAGTGCGGATTCATCCCCAAAACACCCCCTAATTCCCCCAAATTGGACCAAAATTAGGCATTTTGATATGCTAAACGCGGATCCGCACGGATCCGCGTTTTTGTCAAAAACTACCCTAATTCCGCGTTTTCCTGTACACGCATGGTTACAAATTTATACATTAGTACCCCCCCCCCCGATCCATAGACGTTCAATAATGCCATAAATTTTGAGCAATTTGTTCTAAAACATTAAAATAATTACCTACACTCATTGGCTGAACATTTCTGGGCGCCAGCTGATTTTGCTACGCCCTCCCCCTCCCTCGCTATGTAGGACCTGATTGGTGGACAAGGGAAAGACGTGACGCATGCGCGCATAACTCTCACCAATCATGATAAGGTGCCGTCTGCAAATTGCTGACGCGTCATTTGAGGCCCTGAATAGTGGCGGTAATAGTTGAACACACTCGAGAGCGATTGTCTTCATTTTATTAAAATAATTGATTCGATCGAATCAGGGGTGCCACTCAAAATTTTAATTTGCCCCTACACTGCATGCGTATTTTCTTCTACGAATCTATGTTTTCCCCTACTAAAATCCACTTTTCCCCTACAAAGGTATGTTTTCCCCTGCAAAATAACCAATGTAAATGCAAAAGATTGGTCACGATTTCTTTGCCGGTGATACAGAAATTCTTTGAAATCCTTTGGGAATTTAAAAATATTTTTGAAAATTGTCAAAACCCCCAACATCCCCTGCAAATCATAAAAAAATCCCTACTTTTACCCTACGGAAGGTCATTTTCCCCGTAGGGATTCACTACTCCCTACGGTTGGCTAAAATTCCCTACGATAGGAATTTTCTTCTCCGAGTGGCAGCCTTACGATCGATACTTTCATATCACTTTGTTTTATTGTAACTTAATCATAATTAAGTATGACTTCGAAAGATGATTTATGTGGCGTCAAATGTATTTTTCTCTTCTTCTTCTTCTTCTTCTTCTTCTTCTTCTTCTTCTTCTCCTTCTTCTTCTCTCTCT
>JZLH01S0018391.1:61542-74855 GCA_001188425.1 Eucidaris tribuloides | reverse complement strand
AAGTTCACTCTAAATTTACTCTTTGATATTCGCTCCTTAACAATTTTTTTTTTATTTCAATAGGGTAACACCATTAAATGATCTTCGTTGGATATATCAAATATATAAATGTAGCAAAGTCGTAGAACTCTGTAAGGAATCGCTGGACAAACTCTTGCCTGACGCTGGATATTACTGTCGTGCATAATTGACGTGTAAACATGTTCCAATTCAACGACAAGGGTGTAAATAGAAGGTATTTCCTTATGACACAAAGCCCGAAAGTAATTACCGCTTTAATGTGATAACCCGGACCATACAAATAAATAAATACATAAGAAAAATAAATAAGTAAATAAATAAATAAATAAATAAATAAATAATTGAATAAGTAAATAAATAAATAAATAAATAAATGAATGAATAAATAATTGAATAAGTAAATAAATGAATAAATAAATAAATGAATAAATAAATAATAACTAACTAAATGAATAACTAACTAACTAACTAAATAAATAAATAAATAACTAAATAAATAAATAGATTAAAAAAAAATAATAAATAAGGCACACCCACGTAAGTCCTAGGATCCCCCAAATTTTGTCGTATATTTATTTATGATACATATCGTAGGTGGTAATTGACAAATTCTTTCAAGCGTTGCCAAAGCGGAGAAGACTTTCTGTTTCCTTATCTGCCACACCCTCTCCTGTCATCACAACACCCCTTATATCCCTTGTCATAGCACCAATGATTTACCCGTGTTTCTAGTCCTTGGCATATTCCAGGAACCCCTTTCCCTACCTATGTTTCGATCGTGTATCCGTCCTTGGTCATGTTGGTGCAGATGAACCCATTACCCAAACAACCTCAACTTCTTCTCCTTCACTTCATCTCTGAAGTGTATGCTCACTAATGTGTTCTTGACATGGAATACGACACAAAAAATAGATTTTTATCAATTTTTTATATATTTTTTTAATCTATAGGACCATATTCGTCGAGTACCTCCGAGTCTAAAGTTTGCTCTCGATGCTAATTGCTTCATCGGTTTCGTCTTCCGGCACCATGCGATTCTTCCAAGTTTTTATCCTTGTCTCTTCTGCAGCCTTCATTCAGGATGCTTCTGCGACGGGTAAGGCTGAGTCTCCTACTAACTTAAACGGATTTTGAGGTTTGCGCAAATCCATGACATATTGCATATACCCATCCCTTCACTGTGAAAAAAGTATTTCTGAAAAGTGATATCAAAGCTTTTTGCGAAGCGTCCACTAGGCATGACGACGGCACCCGGTCAGTTAGCGAGTTTATTTGTGCGGCACATGTCCGTCGGCGTTCATCCGAACCGTCGTATCAGTCGATTTTGGTCAAAATATCGATTTTGAGATTTTTGCAGAAAATGAAAGCACAAGTCCTACTCTACATGTGGTTAAATTTCTAGGCAGTAATTAATTTTATTTTCTGAGATATGTGGGGATTTTAAAGGCGATGCCATACAAATTGTTGATAAAATGCGCAAATCCCATTGGAAAAGTGTATTGTAGCACAGCAAACAACAACTGCGCGCACTTATAATATGCAATTACGCGGTCAGCAAACAGTCGTATCTGCGCTGCATTGACTTTGCACGTGAAAGAGAGATACGACGGTTTGCTTGATCGCGTGTATTGAAAATGCGGTCAGCGTTGTTGTATTTCTCTATGGCGTTTTAGTACAGGGAAAATCTAAACCGCTCAAACCGAAATTACAAGCATGTAGCTCTTTTGCGATATTTTCTCTGATTCTTGGTTCTGTGTCAAAATAAAGATATCAATGTTAAGCAATTGTGTTGGTCTTTCCTACCATGCATATTTCTAGCAATGAAAATCTTGTAAGGCTTGGGACAAAAAGTGGCAATTATAGTCAACTTTGAAGTCGATTTTCTCTAAAATGGGTTTCGCACTGTCGTATTCGCGATACGACGGTTCGGATGACCGCTGAATTATGGTTGATTCCACCGATTCTTAGCTAGCTCAATGGGTAGAGAATTAGTCTGCCAATCTAGCGGTCAATGAGTCGAGTCCTATTAGAACCAAATATTTAATTTTCTCTTTTCTCTCTCTCCCTCTCTATTAATAGATCTGGGAGGAATTGTATTTCGTTAGGCAAAATTTCATCTTGCCCTAAAGTATACCAACCAATTAGTCAATCTTCAAGACGCATGTACACAAAATCTCCAATCTCTGGAGTACTAAAAAAAAATATATTGCGGCCCAGTATACATTGTTCACGCACTGCTCCCCCTATCATAACGTTTTGACTGTTAGCCTTTCTCAATTGCTGTTGTATTATTCCTTTTTTATATAATGTTAATGTCGTGATTAAAACCTGTCTACACAAACGGACTGCTCACAAAATAAACGTAATGATTTACGTAATTATTGTACAATATCCTGTCTCTACAGCTTTACGTCTTTGTGAATGCGGCAAACTTGACTTGGAATGTGAGGAAGGTACAATCCGTATGGATAGGGCCAACTACGGCCGTACAACTGGAGGAAGCGTCTGTAACCATTCCCAGATTCTTTCCACCAACTGCACCAGTCCCAATTCACTGGCCATCGTTCGAGCACAGTGCGATGGAAAGGCCTCTTGTTCTCTACACGCGGTGGACAGCGTCTTTGGGAATCCATGTGAGGGTACCTTCAAGTATCTGGAGGTAGACTACAAGTGTGACCTGCCAGCAAGTAACACTGCCTTCGTCTGCGAACATGATTCACCAACGCGCTCTATGGTCGTCAAGTACCGGGATCTGCCCGTTGCCCACACCAGTTGATTCAGACCACTGACTGTCGAGCTGATTCATCTGTTACCAAAGTCCGCGAACTATGTCAAGGGAAGAGCTCTTGCTCGGTTAATGCCTCTAACGACGTATTTGGCGACCCTTGCGTAAATACTTTCAAATATCTCGAGGTGCAGTATAGGTGTGTTCGAAGAGGGTTTGCTTGCCAAAACAGGAAGGTGACACTTGCATGTCCGAACTCACGGTCCATTACCATACACTATGCTTTCTACGGTAGCAGGGTGGGGGTTCAATCTTGTGGTCAGACCCTTGATACCAACTGCTGGGTGGACCTTCGCGTCTTACTCGATAACTTGACCATTCGATGCAAAGGACGTGAGACCTGTTCTCTTTATGCCCTGGACTCGACGTTAGGGTATTCGCCTTGTCCCTCAGGTACTCCTGAGTATCTCCATGTGCTTTACAGCTGTAAGTATAATTCCAAATAGTCACACGATATCGTAATAATATAAAAGTCAGCTGACTTTACACTTAAAGAAGAGTTAAAGGGGGTAGTTGTCTGGAGGCAATTATGCTGGAGGGTAATTGTCTCGGGGATAGACGTTCTAGAGAGTAGATTTTTTTTTCTAGAGGGCAGTGTCCAAGGGAGTATAATCCTAGAGGGTAGTTTCCCAAGGGGTTGGTTGGATAGGGTAGTCGTTCTAGAGAGTAGATTTTCTAGAGGGTAGTGTCCAAGGGGTTATAGTCCTAGAGGGTGGTTTCCCAAGGGAATGGTTGGCTTGGGTAGTCGTTCCAGAGAGTAGTTTCTCTAGAGGGTAGTGTCCAAGGGGATATAGTCCTAGAGGGTAATTTCCCAAGGGAATGGTTTGCTTGGGTAGTCGTTCTAGAGGGTAGGTTCCAAGCGGATATAGTCATAGAGGGTAATTTCCCAAGGGAATGGTTGGATGGGGTAGTCGTTCTAGAGAGTAGTTTCTCTAGAGGGTAGTGTCCAAGGGGATATAGTCCTAGAGGGTAACTTCCCAACTGAATGGTAGGATGGGGTAGTCATTCTAGAGAGTAGCTTCTCTAGAGGGTAGTTTCCAAGGGGATATTAGTCCTAGAGGGTAATTTCCCAAGGGAATGGTTGGATGGGGTAGTCATTCCAGAGAGTAGTTTCTCTAGAGGGTAGTGTCCAAGGGGTTATAGTCCTAGAGAGCAGTTTCCTAAGGGAATGGTTGGCTGGGGTAGTCGTTCTAGAGAGTAGTTTCTTTAGAGGGTTGTGTCCAAGGGGATATAGTCCTAGCGGGTAATTTCCCCAAGGGAATGGTTGGCTGGGGTAGTCGTTCCAGAGAGTAGTTTCTCTAGAGGGTAGTGTCCAAGGGGGTATAGTAATAGAGAGTAGTTTCCTAAGGGAATGGCTGGCTGGGGTAGTCTTTCTAAAGATAATTTTTTTCTAGAGGGTAGTGTCCAACGGGGTACATATCAATTTCTAAAAGCGATCTTCTACTTTCTTCATGGTCTAGTGTTTTGCAACACAATGGTAAATTGGAACTAAAACCGTCGTTTTTGGCACATGCTTTGCCATTGTAACAAATATACAAGCTTGATATACTATTGACACGAGATTTATGATAATTAAAAATTTCACTTTAAGGTTAGATCAAAATATGTGACCAAAGTCAATGTTATGACCTGCGGAATTGAGTCTAAAGACTACCTTTTTGGTAAAAAAAATAAAAATACCTCGTGGAAGATCCCCTTTTTCTCATTTTGTCTGTCTTTGCCGCTTCAAATAATGAAAGTGCGACATCTATAACTATATTGACGATGAGGATATGTAGTGGGAAGTCTGAGGATTCTAAAAACATAAGAATCAATAGACCGTTATACCTCCATGCTTTTACCACAGTCACATCTGGATCCTGCACCATTCTACAATCTAACTTTAGAGATGTACAGCGTGTCCCAGAAAAAATGTCCCTCTCATAGACCAAAATCTGGTTTTATACTCAATTAAGTTGACATATTTAGAAAGCTCATTTTATTTTCTTCTATTAACTTCTGCGAAAATTTCATTGGTCTCGCTTCATTGGTTTTGAATACACAGTCCGTTATGAAACACCAGTGCTTTTCAGTCCATTTCAAGTTTGCAGTGCTAACACATCAATGCATCAACCTGAATGGTAATCAGGTGGAAGGATGTGCAGGAGAATAATAAAGGTTTAAAAGCTGGACATTAAAGGACAAACTTTAAATGGAACACATCCAATGAAAGCAAACAACATGACCAGTGGAACTGAATTTTGATTAGTTTTCATTGACATGAAAGTGAAGCATGGAATAATGCATGGTATGTCTGTAGTGTGCATTTCTTTTTAGTAAACTTGGGATGGGCCGGAAAGCACTGCTGTTACATAAGAGCCTGTATATTCAAAACCAATAAAGCGAGGCCTCTGAAATTCTCACAGGAAATACAAATTTAAATGGGCTTTCTAAACATGTAAACTTAATTGAGTATAAAACTTGATCTGGGTAACTATTCTGTTGTCTACGAGAGGGACTTTTTTGTCTGGGACACGCTGTATGGATTCTCTAGCATCGAATTCATCTCTATGACGCTAACACACTTCCTCAATAATGCATGTTTCTTAATCTTCTCTCAATATATTCAGGCATTTGAGAATTTGGATGGAGTGGAACGGGGTTCGACGAAAGAAATCGAAGAACACGCGTTGAAGTGACTTGATATTGACGGTGTTGGTGTATTTAGATGTAATGGTAATTAAAACCACAGTTTAGGACATATATTAGTGTTTAGTAACTTAGTGTTTAAGTAAACATATGTAATGATTATTCAACTATTTACAGGCCTATAACTGATACAGATTAGTAATCGTGTTGGTGTGTTTCAATGTATTGATTATTATAATTGCATTATATATATATTTTTTCAATTCAATTCAAATACACTTCTTTCTTCTTTTCAAATGTCAAAATGACAGAATGAGTAGTTGACAACAATTTGCAGTTTGTGATAGCATAATACTTGCTTATATATGTCGATAATTAATTAATTATTATTAATTTTACAATTAAAATCATCTACTCAAATGCACTACCGCCTCTGAAATTCTCAAGATAACACACTATTGAAGCATCCATCAGGGAAGTAAAGAATTACCCTTGGTGTTAGGGAATTTTGGTATGCTGCCCCCAAACTATGGATTAATCTTCCCTTGTTTGTGAGACAGTAATGTTCTGTAAAGAAGCATGTTTAAAACTCATTTGTTTATTGAAATTTCACCTGAATTGTATTTGTTACATTTATATACAAAAATAACTATATTGTAATGTGAAGTAGTGTATATTATTATCATAATTATAATTACAATAATTATTATTATTATCATCATTATTATTTTTGTTAAAATCATCAATGAAATAGATTATTACTAATTACAGAATTGACCAAAATAAAAGTAGTTATCAATTGAAATGGAAGGCGACGTAACAGGCGAAGGCTATTTGCCTGAAATAAGATACGCTTGAAGTGAGGTTAGATTGTAAAGACATGTGTTGGTATGAACAGAGGTAATGATGAATAAACTATATGGACTGTAGGGCATGGACCAAAAAACGCTCTGGAAAAAAAAGTTCGGTAGTCTCCAGACTGGTATTCAAAAATAGTATTGCAAATTGATTAAGATGAAGTTGCTTATGATAAAAAGCCTTTGTTCTCAAAATTTTACATGGGCATTGATGAGATAATCGACTAATTAGTAAGGCAAATTCTTCAGTCCCATTCGTAGAAGAAGGAATCACAGTTAATAGCGATTTCACAGACCTGAAAATTTCTCGCTAGATTGCTCTTTACAGCTAAGTTATGAATAATTATGAATGCCTGTGACTCTACACACATTGGATGCACTGCAAAAGAAAGTATTCTTTTGTATGAACCAACAAAAACAATTCATGCAGTTCTCCATTATTTATAGAATGGCTGCATTCAAATGCCACACCAAAATTCCTATTAAGTTTTCAAACATCTGCGGTTTCGCTAAAGCATTGTGACTGCAAAGGTTGTCAAGCACTCCCAAGTTTGCGAACGAGGATATGACGGAACGACATTCCAGCCACGTAATTTATTTTTGCACACGGGGAAAGTCCCCGGTGGTTTTGTACACTGATAAAAAGGTACTTGGTCACGACATTATTATAAATAACCGTCATAATTAATTAATTGTCTCAAAAACGCGCACATGGTATTAGGATAACAAACCGGATTTATGTGTTCAGTAATGTTTGAATAATCATAATAAGGGATATGTAAAATACCACATATGGGACTACGGAAATTCACGCAATTTGGCCTTGCCCTACCTATTAATAGGCAGGAGTGATATCGGTTCATGGAGATGCTGGTGGTGATGCTTACTAATTATTTTGACTGCACGCACAATATATAGTGTACTTGTTTGTATACACTCTCATTTCTGTCGAGTCAAAATTTGACCAGGAATTACGTCGGCTGAGAACCTAGTCAAATCCGAGTTAAAGTGACTCTGATTGCTTCATTAATTTGACTCGAAATGATGTGGCCTCAACTAAGAATTGAATCAATTCGAATAGGAGTAACTAGGAAATTGAATCACTTAAATTCTAACCAGAGTAGACTTCCAGCTGACGTTATTAATTCCGAGTAAATTTGAATCCCCAGAAATAAGAAATTAATTACACATAAAGATTAATTAAACTATATTTAAGAATCATCTCGATGTACTGTATTAGGGTGCTGGTGTTAATTGATGCATTTAGACGGAATAATTATTGAAACTATACAGCCTCAGTGGTGATGTTGAAAGGCCGTTGGTGTTGGATACGGGCCAATGAGTATTAAAACTGACAACTACAGTTTATTGCATTGTAATGGTATCAGTATTATATAGTGTATTTAAACGTTGTGTTCATTATCGCCTTGAACGGTGTTTGTGTGTTCAATGTAAATGACATGATTGCGGGTAGTCCTCAATTTGGGCTGAAACTACTCTAGAATCAAGTAAACTGTGCAAGGATTCTCCTGTGAAAATCTTGTAGTCAAACGTTGACTCATTCCAAAGTAACTTATGTCAATATCCTTGTGATATTGTGTGGCTCCCTATGGATTTTACTTTCATCTGGCCCAGATAAAATTAAAATACGAGTATGTTTATGCTTGATTCTCCTTAAGTAAACAAATTACAGACAAATCTTCCAGCTGCGAGATCCATTCCAGCTAGTGTACAGTTGGTATATTGTTCTACTGATTTGGTTCTTGAGTCATTTTCAAGTGTTCCCAATCATGTCACTGACCTTAAAGGTGAACGTTTGTATGATTCGTGTTTATTGGCTGGGGCGTCGATCCTGTGGACAACTTAAAGATTGAGGGGGAGGGGGCAACATATCGTTTTGCCCCAATCATATTTTAACAACGTGAAAAACTCATAACACGTGCAAGAATGTATAACAAAGCGTGCAAGGCACTACAAACCACTAAATTTATGTTAACTAAAAGGGAGTGTATATATACCCCGCTGCTGGTAACAGACAACTAATTTTGTATTCGATACCCCTATGCCAGTAGCCAATCAGAAGGAGTGTTACATGGGAGTGTTACTCCCACGCAAATTACGTATGTGGGTTTAAAATTCATGGCGCTTGCGCGCGAGCTCGAGCTTACGTGACGCCAGCTGCCTTACCCTCCCTACTCAAAAGTATTGCAACATACACTATACGCCTGCATTTTAAGTTGAAGGGGTCTTTCCGTAATGATGTCCTAAGGAAGTTTGTAATTGGAAAATAACAAATTATTTTAAAAGAAATCAATGAACAATTGTTTTTCTTTCCTTCTCCATGGCGGAGAGATTATCAAATGCAGGCGCACCCACGGCAGAGGGGCTAGAACATAAAATTTGACATTTATTCGCCTCCATATAGGGGTGGGGTGTTAATTCACACTAGTATCGTAATTCGGTTTCATATTTCCCGTAAAATGGTTTGGATGGCTTGGAAAGACCTCCAACAAACAAAAAATTTAATTGTGTTCATTTGACACGATTTCAGAAAGAAGACACCACACCGCAAAGACGAAAGCGCCTCCTATCTTCATAAGATAGTAATAAGGAGAATACGCCCCATATTTTAGAAAAGGACCTACTCAATTGTAATTTCTTATTCTTTCTCAATTCTAAAGGCGGTTTATTATTGCAAACATCCTAAAATTTGCTGTAATGCGACTTTTTAGTACATTTGATATAAAAATGCGGAGAGAAGGCCATCATCTTTATAATAGTAGCCTCATCCTCCTTATCACTATCTTATGAAGATAGGAGGCGCTTTCGTCTTTGCGGCGTGGTGTCTTCTTTCAGAGACCGTGTCAGGGGAACACAATGGCATTATTTGTTTGTTGGAAGTCTTTCCAAGCCATCCAAACCATTTTACGGGAAATATGAAACCTAATTATGATGCTAGTGTGAATTAACTCCCCACCCCTATAGGGAGGCGAAAAAATATCAAATTTAATGTACCAGCCCCTCTGCCATGGGTGTGCCTGCATTTGATAATCTCTCCGCCATGGAGAAGGAAAGAAAAACAATTGTTCATTGATTTCTTTTAAAAAAGTGTTATTTTCAAATTATAAACTTCCTTAGGACATCATTATAGAAAGACCCCTTCAACTCAAAATGCATGCGTTATAGTCTATGTTGTAATACTTTTGAGTAGGGAGGGTACGTTACATGTACATGACATTGATCGCGAGGAAGCGGCTCTGAAAATCTACGCAAATATCGTCAGATTCAGATCGGTAAGTGTGTTTGCTTTTGATCTGTTTCGCCATATCATTATTAATCTATTGTACATGAAATTGACATACTATAGCAGCATTCCGAAGCATTTGTTGGTGTATAATGGCAAGCAAGAGTGGGGTCAGCCTGACCTTATCAAGCCTGCCTGGGGTGGCTTGGTCCAGCGTACTGTGATTTATGTATGTTACCTCGAAATTTGTCACTATCCTTGCGGATTAGTCATGGGGTGTTTATTAATGTCTGAATCAAATGACAACTTAAAACATGAAATCTCCAAAGAATTCAATTACTGCGGATTATTAGAAAAAATAAATCTACACAAAAAAATGACAGCTGGTGACATAAGGAGAAATTATCGCATGGTCCCAGACGAAATGCGGTTAAGCAGTGTTTTATTTTCCTTGCATTCCCCGCAACTTTGGGACCGCAATGGACAATTTGAGTTTCAGTTAACAGTGGGGAACTCTAGTGATAATTTTTTTCTTGGGTAATCCGCTTCGGGGTATAGTACGTCGAAAACAGACCCTTGCGCGACACGCTGTGGGGTGAATATCAACAGACTTGTTGTTAGAGTTACGAGTTGCCTGTAAGTATTTTGATGTTTTAGCTTCTTTCCTATAATAAAAGTCTTAGAATTTCCTTTCTATATTGTATCATCAGACTGCAGATTCTTTGATGGCAGGCGTTCCACCCATCCTACCCATCCCGATGAGTCAGGCCCATTTTCCCGCGTTCAGGCTATATGTACATCGGAGACTGTTGGATGCTCACGAGTCTACCAAAACCGAAACCTTGAACGCAGTGTTCCGGGAAAAAGAAGAGTCAAAGTCTAGATTAAATGGAAAAAATAATGTTACTCTTGTGTCCCCTCGCTTGCCACTTTTACTACGAATGGTGCAGTAAAAGGCATTTTTCGGATTAGTCGTCCATTTATCTGTTCGGCTATTGGGAAAAAACAGCAAAACGAGAAATTGTACAGAAACAAGGACTAAAGGTGAAACAAAAGGGCAGGACACAAAACTTGTACTTTGGACCAAATCTTTGAATGGTCACGGGTCATACGTCAACAGGTCAATGAACTAATTTTCAAAAATGTCCTTCACCTGTAACTATGTGGGTGAATTGTTTATAATTATAAATTGGTGATGTGATCTCAGAACTTTTTATCCAGACATGTCAGTTTTCTACCTATACGTCTGCGTTTTTATGAATATTAATGGAGTAGAAATGTCTTGAAAAAGAGGAGTCCTAGAATAAAGTGCACTATAACTTTTTTTTCAGAAATAAAACGAACTTTTTGGGAAATAGATATTTCTATCTTTAATTTGTGCTGCAGCACTGTAAACAAAATCTCGTCGTGCTCTTGAGTACGACAAGATTTATTTCGTCCTGCTGACGAATTTACTTCGTCCTGCTATTTTCTACATGCTGTACGAATTGAACCAAATTTTCTGTAGATGGCATGACGAATATTATTTCGTTATACGAAATAGTATTCGTCATGCCATCAACAGAAAATTCGTCCTGCACTTCATACCACAAATATTGCTTATCTGGACGCAATTATTTTCATCACGCTCTCTTCTTTTCGTCACGCCGCTTCTCTCTGAGCATGCGCGCTTGATCTGATATCCCATAATGACATACGAATCTGCCATGGCTGACGAATTTACTTCGTCCTGCTAATTTGCTTCTCTCTGAGCATGCGCGCTCGATCTGATATCCCATAATAACATGCGAATCGGTCTCGACTGGACGATCAGGAAATCTGTCAAGATATCTGTGGAAATCATTAAAATAATGACTACAGTGTCCTCCTAGAAGAAACAGAACTGTGGATCACAGTCTTCGTGTCGTAGGGCCGGGTTGTTGGGCGAGTCTTACTTGATTTCATACTATAATTCTGTGTTTTCTTAAGTTAAGCTTCAGGTTCGCCGTGTGTGTGCGAATGTTAATGCTATGTCGTTTGTGTTATGCATGTAGCTAGTAGTGCATTGGTCGTAGGCAACATTGCGGGAGCTGTGTGCGAAATTTTGCCCACTATAATATGCCACGCTGTTATTTATTTTAAAGGCTTGTAGGTTCAGATTGTACTCTAAACTTTCATTATCAATGTGATATTAATCAAATCGAATTCGTACGTAGTGGATCGGAAGGTCAGGTGGTGGTACCGACCGTGGAAATTGTTTTCGCACAAGTACATCGCTTCTCGCAACACCGACGACATGGCAAGCTACATGTACACGTACGTATCAATATGAAACAACAAAATACGGCGCGCAGTATTGACATGGCCTGAGTGAAAAGGTGCATTTGAATGTGCTAAAAGTTGTCATGTAGGCACACTTGACATTTTGAATGTGAGTTGAATCAGACATAAACTAGGTGTACACCTGGTCTAAAATAAACAGGGTGGCCCAGAAACAATGCTACACATACGATATGCAATTCCATAAAATAATCAACTTTTGTACGTCCAATTCCCCATTTTCTCCATTCTTTTATGCTTCACTTCCACAAACTTTTCAAGCCATGATAATTTAAGTGCATTCTTACCTTTCCAGAACAAGAAATCATTTCTGGAAGGTCCCAAATATAGGGGGTCGATTGCCCGATAGTTAATTTCTTCAAACAATCCAGAACAAAATGCATTAAATTGTTATTTCAGTTGCAAGAACATTCTTTTTACGACAAAATGATACCATGATGATTGATTTTGAGTGAGGTGTTTAGATTCTAGAGCCATTTCTTTCTCAACTCCAGCGAACCTGGGAACATCAAAATATTTTCACGTAAATGCAGCAGAATGTCACAGAACAAGCGGGGAGACAAAGAGCAGAGCGAGACATTCCCGAAGACAATAGTAGGTATGGCTTACATTGTTACTGCACCTGGATAGTGCAGTCCATTAGCAGATCGGTAAGCGAGAATATTTCGGTGTCCTTATCATCGCTGGAATTGAAAAATAACAAATTTCGGAAATAACATTGCCTCAGAAAAATGGCACTAGAATCCAAACGCTTTAAACTTTACACTGTTACACATTTATACCTTTGTGACTGCAAACTCTTCACAAAATTTCATAAATTTGAATTGCTTAAGCATTTCTTTATTTGAATCAAAAGAACAGAATACATAAATCCAGGTCCATCGTCCCATTCCGGACTGGTGGCAGGTTATAACAAAATGCAATACATACAATACAGTGAGAACATATGAAGAGCTTGTTTGCAAAAGGGGTTAGATCCATTTTAGCGACTTTCGCGAAAACCACATTTCTTTCGAGTTTGCAGTCACAAAGGTACAGTGTAACAGTGTAAAGTTATGCTAGAAGGAAAATATGACGTCTATATTGAACCCTGTAATTTGTACGTAAGTAGGAAAATGAAATTAATTATTTTCATTCAATTTGATATCCAATAATACAGAAAGAATTAGTGAATCTTTTACTTATAAACTTCTGGATTCTGTATTAATCTTGGAAAGTTTTGGTTCTGGAAAACAAGAGTAAAAAAAATAGCATTTTAATTCTTGGTCCATTCTTTATGTACAGTGTAGCACTGTTGGTGGAATAATGAGTCCATTCATATGTAACAATATTTGTATGTTATTTCAGGATATTGATTTAGTCAGAAGTTTGTAGAATCACAATACATTGATGTATTTCTGACAACGACATATCCAGGAAGGATTACCGGAATACTCGTGCAGTTTATTTCATAATATAG
>JZLH01S0018373.1:22031-34583 GCA_001188425.1 Eucidaris tribuloides | reverse complement strand
ATTTGAAATGTGGCCCTGAAACTTGCCACTCATATTGTATTATACTCCATTTCACAATCGGTTAATTTCTTTATCTTAGGATTTCATCAGCATTAATTATTGGAATTATCACTTCAGGCCTATTACAGTATTTATATACCAGACGGTTGACTTACTTCTGTGCTGGCATGTGTCAGGCACAAAAGGAATGCAAGGTCACCTACGCATTGCACTTAGCGCTCAGTGGCACTGTTCATTTAAGAGACCTACAAGCACTGTCTAAAAATAGACTAGTACTACTAGTAGAATTTTTTGTCACTTAGAGATTAAAAATCAAATCGAAGTCTGACGTTTACTATAATTCCACTAAAACTTGCGTTTCTAGCTCCTACACTTTGTTAAAGGTTCTTAAAAAATATTTTCTTTTATAAACCGGTGTATTTGCACAATGTGAAATTTTAGGCGTGCAAAAGAGATACCCGGCCTTTAAGTAGACCTATAATTATAAGCATGATTTCTTTTGTATACTCGTATAAGCCTACAAGATTATCATTAGGAACAGATTTGTGCTCATTTCAGGAGTGAGGCCATTTCTAATGCATGTAAACTCACGATATGCCGTATAAAATATTACTCTAAACTGGGTAAAAATTATTAGAGTGACCGGTCAGCAGGTAGGCCTATAACACGGACAGAGTTAATTTTACCCCGATGTATGGTTATACCAGAATTACATGTAAAAGGTAATGGAATGGCGAGCGAATCGCCACATTCGTGGTTAAATGATACAATTTTACACGGAAGATAAATTATTAGGGAAAATCTGACCCGGAGATTTGTCCGTGTACAGTATGTTCAAAAGTTTGTGGCCATAATGTCATTCTTCCATTGTCTCAGATTATGTTTACGCTGTTATTTATCGCTGTCCATGCATAAATTCTCGCCTCGCGTGCCGCTGGCAAACTTTGTGCGGACACGGTGGAGGTAACTTAACTCTTTATTCAATAGTGTAGTCCAGCAAAAAACATGCATGAAAACAGTTCGATTAAACCTTTACATGCCACGTAAATTTGAAACAAAATAATTTTGCATTAATTTCGAGAAACCTAAAAGTAGGTTTTGCAGAACATAATATGACATACACTAGTACACTCTTAAAAATTCTGGGTCAGTCTGACTCGGAGAAAGGATCCGTTGGGGGCACACCCGGAATAGGGTCAGGTTTAACCACATTCCGGGTCAAGTTTGACAAAAATCCAAGTCAGTTTGACTCATATTTTGGTCAACGTTGACCCGGAAGTTGGTTAAAATTGACCCTTTTCCGGGTGTGCCCCCAACGGATTCTTTTCCGAGTCAGTCTGACCCGGGATTTTTAAGAGTGTATCAAGATTTTCTAAGCCTTTTTTTTTTTAGAAGCAGTAGTAAAGAAAAAAGTAATCACTGTGCTTCTTAAGTTTAATTGAAAAATATTTTTTGACACTAAGAGTCGACTATACGCAGGCAAAGGGTAAAACATCTTACCACACACCAAAAAAAAAATGAGCACTGTCCAGCTAACACCCCATTTAACTCCTCCCTCTCGTGTCTCGATATACTTAAGTATACGTCAACTCGAATCTAAATGTTTAACACTTTTTTATTTTTTTATTTTTAAAAAACGAAACAAATATTTAATAAGGGTGTCAATATGAGCCAGAATTAGTGAAACATCGTTCATGCAGATGAGTTCATGCCCATGTACATACTATTCCAATAGCATGATTCTTCAAAGCACTTAATTTTGGTGACAGAAGTAAAGTAACACATACACTGTACAGTCCATTGCATGTATTAAATTCTGTTTCTAAAATGTAGGTCCAAATTTTGTTCTATATCCCACGACACTCTTTCATAATAGAGTCCGATTCTGATCAATGAATACAGTGAATCTCAAAGAATGTGAAAAGATCCCTCTTTGGCTATTTGGCTATGTTATGACATGATGCTTACATCAATGTCAAGGGCACAGTCTTAGCTTTGAAATGTCATTTGTTCTGTTAAATTTGCTTGTTTTAATCTTGAGATAATTATGTTTTGTTAACAACGAAAGGGTAGGCATAATAATTGTGCCACTTTTACTACAGTCAATGTTAGCATCAGGCCTCCTTCCCTCGTAAAAGTGGTACAATGTGATTTTACTCTTTTGTTGTTAATTGAACATAGACGAGATTGAAATAAACAAATGGAACAAAACAAACGGCATCTGAAAGCTTAGACTATGTCCGTGACGTCGATGTAAGCGTCAGTCAAACAATATTTTATTGCCAAAGAGGGCGCTTTTGACTTGCACAATTTTTTGAGACACGCCGTAGAGTCAGTTGGTTGTACCTGACAGTACGTTTTGTGTTAATTACTTGCAAAGATAAAATAAAGGGTTAAGCCTCATCTCTATTTTTTTTTATTTGAACGGTCAAATCTTCCTGTAAAATATAGTTTTGTTATCATCTTTTTTTGAGTCGTGAAGTACATTAACGTGTAAATTACGCCTGGGTTTAGCTCATTTCATTGCTAAACCATAATTCATGGGCCCCACCTTTATGACAAAACAAGTTATTTAATATGAACACTTAAAATAGTGTATTCGTGTTTCATTAGACCAATGCAATAACAATAGCAAAAATCAAAATAAGAAACAAAATGCCAAACATGGAGTATTGACCGTGGTTACATTCTAGCTACAAAAAGCATCGCTGCATGAATGCATAAATTCATAAATCATAGTACGAAACAGATCCCACTGGAACATCATACTCCATAGACTTTGTATGTACAGTGGCGATCGACAGTATCGTCACGTTCCAAACGCGTTCACTGAAACGCGTTTCATGTAACGATGTTCAAACGCGATGAAACACAAAGCCAGCGTAGTAAATGCGTGCCTTGTGTTTATTGAACTTACGGATTCGTTTCTGGAATCACGTTTGCACGCGTTCGGAACGTGACGATACTTTCGGTCGCCACTGTAGTATTACATGTATGTGCGTGGTATATAGATGATAGGGTTAACGGAATTGATTCTGTAAATCCTTGCAGACTGGCACGATGGATTATCGATTACGGACGGATGATGAACAACTAAATCCTTTTATTCCAACCTTATCGGAAGTTCTTCGTGTTCTGTTGTAGAACTTAATCTCGTGCTGAGCGAGATTTCTACCGAGTTATGAGATTTACGGGAACTCATTTCCGCGGGATCATGCGACTAGTTACAGTGTATCATGGGCTCCCTTTTCTCGAATTCCAATCATAAGTTACTATGTAAAATCAACAAACTGAGAATATTATAATGACATATAGAAAGATAAATAAACGGCTAATTATGACATGTTTTTCCAGATGTTTTTAGTTTCAAAAAATTTGGTGCAATTTAGAAAGTCAGGAGAGTACCGAAGGCGTATGCAGGGGGTGTTTAGGGTGGTCCAAAAAATTAATGGAAACACTATTCCACGCCCCTTTCATGGCCGCCATATTGAATTTCAAAATGGCCTCCACCTAGAACCTGTTTTCGTCAGTATCTCTTGAACTATTAGGGCTAGAAAGTTCATTTCAGTGGCTACACCACCATTTTCGGGGCATCTGAAAGGCTCATAATATGCGAGGTGAGACACAAAAAAAAGGAAATGCAACTGTGAGAGCCACACCTATGGCGCAATGTCAATCGACCAACCCCCATGTCACTGTGTTGTGTAATATCTCATCGACATCAAGCGTTCACCTGTCTCACTCAGTGTCCCTTCCTTGGGCTGCTGTGTGGTACGTCCCTGCTACTCCCCGTCACGAAATAAAGGTGGCACAAACATGGGGCGGTGAATCAATCTGAAGTTCCTGCTACAGTTGGGAGGGGCCAACCGGGGGCCAGCAGGCCACAGGGTGTCTCGAACTTCTCCAGGAGGTTTATGGAGAAGATGCCGCTTGCTACATCACATTTTTGTCCATAAGCCTCATGGACACCTGGTTTTGCTCAGGAACTTCAGATTGATTGAAAGGTTACACAGGGTGAGATATGTGAAAAATTACAGTGCACTATTGTTATAAAGAATTCTGATATAACAACGTTTCATTATGAAGAAGTAGAATTTCTGGTCCCATATCTTGGATTTCCTTTGTATTCTATTGTTTTTGCAATCCTGATATAAAGAACAATTTTCATTGGTCCCAAGGACTTCTTTACAACGACAGTACACTGTACATGAAAATGCTGGTGAGATGTTGCGCAACACAGTGACGTCGCTGGTCGGTCGATTGACATCGCGTCATAGGCGTGGCTGGTACTCTCATTTTTTGTCCCACCTCGTTTGAGTGCGCGATCATATCCAATCTTATAATGGGTGACACTTGCAAAGACATTCCTGAATTCACCCTATAAGATCCGTTTTTAAGAGTGTGCTTCAAACTACGGGCTGTTAATTTTAAAGGGGGAGCCAGAGAGACATGCACGTACAGCTAAAGGCAAACAAGAAAACATCTGTTCTTTCCGGATGTACATGCCAGAGACAGAAAGACACAAATAACACAAAAAGCAGAGCGCATGTTAACGTGATCTATTGCACCGAAGAATCGTATTTATTACACCGACACGTAATGGTTTGACGCGAGCGACTTCTCGTGTATTCTGACGTATTCACAGACGTAACATCCATCTCACATTGAACCTATAAACATCGCTAGATTCCTAGACGTCAAAGGAGCTGTCAATCGTAAATCGATAAGATCACCGAATACAGCAGGTTTTTTTTGACATTTTGCACGTCTTCCCGATTTAATAAAATCTTCATTGTCGTCTGTTGAAATGAATCGTCCGGTCACTCTATAGCGCTTTGTTCGAAAGTGGCCTCACGCCCATGCGTGCAATATAGCCCACAGTTAACAAGAGACTTGGGTACCGAGGACACGACTTAATTTAGGTGCCATTTTGACAAGGTCATATTTGATAATAAATTTTGTCATAACTGTCCTCGGTTTGTAATCTTTTGCCCTCAAAGGGATGGTGTCATCCAGAAAACTCAAGGGAATTGTTACCTAGTTGGTGGGTGGGCACACATACACTCACACACGCACACACATACACACACAAACTTTTGTTTTTGTTTTTCAGTAATATTTATTTGATTCCATATCCGTAGCAATAACAAAAACAGAACAAAACAAAATACAAAAATGTTGACATTCATTTTGAAAATAACAATTACACAATCATTTGGAATATGTGAAATAAAAAGTACACAAAGATTTGTTACAGTTTCTTAGTAAACGAAATATACAGACTTTTTTAATGGAATCTATCAAGATAAATAAAAACCCCACAACCCAGCCCTGTCTCCTTAACCTACAAAAGAAAAAAAAAGGAAAAAAGAGTGCAAAATCCTACCTTCCCATGCCTACTCTAATTGTCCTCCCCATTACCTACCCCATACCACCCCTCCCCCACCCACTCGTACACAACTTACGCATCAACATCACCCCAAAACACAAACTTACACGAACATCCTAATACACACACATACCCACATACACTCATACGCACAGACGCACAGACAAACTCTAACACACTTCATAGCACCTGCTTGCCTTCCTGGCCTAAATGGCATATACTGGGAAAGGAAATGCACCTGTAATACTGAATTAAGAAGAAAAGGAATATATCTATGTATATAAATATGTACGTATGAGAGGAGAGGAGAATCTAAAGCGTTCTAACCATAACACTGCAGACGAAGAAAAAAACAAGAAAAGTTAGGGTAGAATCCCTTGTTGCTCATAATCTAGCTTAAATGTTCCCATTTCTTAAAGTGCTTCTCCAACTTTCCTGCTTTAATCGCCAATTTCTTTTCCTCTTCAATAAAATCTGAGATAATTTTCGTATCTTAACCCTGGAGGGTAACACACCCTTACTTCTGGATTTGAAAATTGTATATTTCACTAACATTATAAGAGTGTTCACATACCTCTATTTGATGTACCTGACAATCCCACAAAAATGTCTTGCCATTCCTTATTCCTTAATTCAACTAATTTATATTGTTCAATAATAAATTCCCAAATTTCTTTGATCTTATCACACTGTAAAAATAAATGTGAATATGTTTCTGTTTCTTGTTGACAAAATGAGCATAAATTATCTGCCACAAAACCAAACCTTAAGAGCTGTTCTTTAGTATAAACCGCTCTATATGTATGTAGGAGCATGAATTGAAATTCTCATTGTTTTCTAACGAGTGTAGTGCTTCTCAAGCTAACAAACAATTCACTTTTTTCCTTATCGGTGAAGTCAAAATCGTTCTGCCCATCTTTAATTTGTAAATTATATGACAGTTGTAAATCTTTGACAAAAACTTCATGAATTTTTACTGATTTAATACCTTGAAAATTGAGTCTTTGTCCAAAAATATTTAAAATTATGTTAAAGTTTGTTATATCAACTTGTTGAAATTTTAATAATGTTGTAGATATCCACCTTGGTGGAATAACATAAAACATATCCATTATTCGAGAAAACTATTCCTTTTAACACCAAGACTTTTAAAGTGAGTCAAGGGCTTCATCTGACCGTTATCTAATAAATCATCAACTTTACAGATACCTGCCTCATAGAGATCCCTATCAAATATCATTTTACCCCTAAAACATATATTTCTGTTATAAAAAAAGTATTGGGTTGACACCTTCATTTTCTGTAAACCTAAATCTATCTATGTCCTGCCAGGCTTTCACCATTTCTATGTAAAATAGTGGAGCTGTCAATTTTAATTTTGACGACTCATAATCACAAAGGAACAGAAATCTTCCTCCCACTGATCTAAAACAGTAGTCAAAATACATTTTCCAACCAGTATCTTTTTCCCCATTTAACAAACGTTTTAACCACATTATCCGCTGTGTTTTGACAAACAATTTAAAATTTATCATCCTTAATCCCCCGTTTGCATAATCTTAATACACTAATTTCCTCTTTATGCGGTCTTTTCCCCTCCATAAAAACTCAAAGGTGATTTTTTTTCTACTTCATTAAATACCCACTGAGGGATAGATAGACGTGACGAAACATAATTCAAATTTGGCATTGCATATGTTTTTAATAAATGTATCTTTCCCATTAGTGTCAAGTCTCGTGCTTTCCACCATGTAACAGCTTTTTTTTTATCTTACTTAATATCTCTTTATAATTCAAATCATCTTTCACTTTAATTTCTAATGAGAAATAAACCCCTCAAATTTTTACTTCATTAACAATTTAACAAGAGTACCAAACAGTGGCATTTCAGGTGTTTCATCCCGTTTGCCTAACCATAAAAAAAATTGTTTTCCCTTTGTTAACTATAAGTCCACTAATTTTCCCAAATTCTTCGAAAATGGATCGTAGTTTAATAATAGAATCCTTATCTTTTACAAACAGGGAAATATCATCCGCATAAAGTATCTGTCTTACTTCATGTTCCCCAAAACAAACACCTTTAATAATAGTATCTCTTCTTATTGCCTGCGCCAAAATTTCAATAGCTATCAAAACAAATATGGTGACAATGGATCACCTTGCCGTACTCCCCGCTGTATGTGAAAATAACCAGTTGAACGTCCCCCATTTATAACACAACTACTTATTCCTGTGTACAACAATTTCACCCAAGAACAAAACATATTCCCAAATCCAAATAATTTCATAACTCTGAATAAAAATTCATGAGCGACCGAGTCAAAAGCTTTTTCAAAATCAACTGTGACCAAGAATCCATTAGTTTGATTTAGTGAGTGAAATAATATATCATCTATTAATCTTACCGCTTCGCCAATATTTCTGTTCTTAATATATCCTACTTGATCATAGTGAATTACCTCACCTAAAACCTCTTGAGTCCTTTTTGCTAATACTTTAGACAAAATTTTATAGTCAACATTCAACAATGTTATTGGCCTGTAGTTTTGAATATACAATGGTTCTTACCTTCCTTTTCTAATAGTGTAATTACACCCTGCTTTTGCAACGTAAATAATTCCCCCTGTCATATGCTTCATTTAAAGCCTCCACTAATAGCTGATTTTCTAAAAAAAAAAAAACTAATTTCCTTCTCTAATTTTTCGATTTCACATCTCCTATGCTTTGCCTTTTCCTTTGAAAAGCCAATAATGAATTCCCTCATTTTCATTTTTAGAAAATCCCACAATAGTAATTTGTTAGATATTATAGGTGTCCACTGTTCCTTCAGTTCAATTACTTTTTCATTAAACTCATCCACGAATTGTTTATCTGCACACAGACAATTACCTGCGAAGCTCATTAGTTGTTCAAAATGTGGAAATCGTCTATACAGGGTGGCCAGAAAGAATGCTATCGAGGTTAATCGCTATTCTTCACCATTATTGGACCAATTTCATATATTTATTTCGTTTGGTTAGAACGTCTTTTCCAATACAAATGGATACCAAATCATGATTTGAGTACGGCGTTTTGATTATAGGGCAGTTTTTGGAGGCAATGCAATTTCCAAATTCCCAATTTTTCTACAGCGGCGTCATCGACGCTAGATATTGGGTGGCCTCTGAGCGCTTGCATACCAGCCCGTTAACGCAGACAAACCGCATGACAATGGAGATGTAGCTACGCATCGCTTGCTTTATGGAAAGCCCTGGAATGCCTCGCTTTCTGGGCCACCCTGTAGTGGCTCGTCACTTTTTTTCGTTTTTCGCGTATCCATTTATGTCATCGCCGATATCCGGGCTGCAATCTACAAAACACAGAAAAACAACATACCAAAATGTGACACTTCATTTTGAAGATAACTCGCAATCCTTTGGATGTGTGAAAATAGAAAGTACACAAAGATGTTACAGTTCTGGGTAAATTTGAAAATCACATGTATAACACATATTGTTATAGATGGAATCTATTATGATAAAAAACAAAAACACAGTCCAGCCTTATCCATAACCACAAAAAAAAAAGAAAAAAAAGAGGGGAAAGAAAAAGTGCGAAAAACACTACCTACCCCTGCATACTTAGATGTCCTCCCATTAGCCTACCCCATACCACCCCCCCCCCCATCCACACGTACACAACTCAAGCATTCATAACAGTCATTCAAAACACAAACATACAACGAACAACCTAAATCCCACTCAATTACCCACAACACTCACACGCACCGACTAACTCTAAGGCACTTCCGCCACACCACGCCGGATACCTGAAATATATACAGAAAAAAAAAGCTTTCTCACACTTCGTACACGCTGATCGTGCACATAAACTATAAGCCCCTTTCTCTCTCGCTCTTTCCAACCGGACTATTATTCGCGCGCAAGCCGCATCTCGCGTCAAGAAAGTCGCGTAGTGTGCGTTGCTTAAGCGCTCATAGCAGCCTGGCTGCCTTCCTGTGATGCCTAAATAACCTACTGGAAAGAAAATGCACCTGTGAATACTGAATTAGAGCAAAAGGATAACTATAATACTAAATATGTATGTATGATGAGGAGAGAGAGAATCAAGCAACACATTCCTAACCATGACAGTTGCAGAATGCAAGGAACAAAACAAAACAAACAAAAAAAACCAAAGGGTGTTAGGGTAGAATCCCTGTTTCTGTTAATCTAGCTAAGTTCCTCCATCAGTTTCCTTCTAAGTGTTTTCCAACTTTCCTGCTGTAATTGCCAATTCTTTCTCTTCAATGAAAATCTGAGACAATTTTCGTAATCTTTACCGAAGGGTAACCACCCTCATCTTCATGATTTGAATGCTATATTTTGCACTAAAAAGATTATAAGAGTGACTTCACAATTACTTAATCCTCATCTTGAAGTACCTGCATCCCAAAAAAAATGTCTTGACAGTCCTATTCCTTACATTCAGACCTATAGTTATATTGTTCCACATATACATTATTCCCAACAACTGCTACTTCTTTGTCTTCTTCATCTCGATAAAAAACAATAACATATGCGATTATGGTATGCCTCGTTTTCTTGGTTGACTAATATGAGCTATAAACTTAGTTCTGCCACCAAAATGCCAAAACCTTAAGGCTGTTCATTTAGGGTAAATAAAATCCAGCATACTATGTTCATGCGCATAAATTGGAATTCTCTCGTTGTTTCCTAACGAGCTGATGAGCTTACTCAAGCTTAACAAACAATTTCATTTTTTCTTATCGGTAACAGCTCAATATATCGTTTTGGTCCTCCACTAGCTTTAATTTGCTTAAAATTACTATGTATAGTGGTGTTATACACTACTTGTACTATTAATAATCCTTCCTAAAATTTTTCTTGTTTATGACTTGAAATGATTCTTGTGCAAAAAATATTTAAATTATGTTAAAGTATTGTTATATCAACTTGTTGAAATTTGATAATGTGTAGATTTCCAGCCGTGGTGGAATAACCAAAAAAATATCCATTATCGAGACAAAACTATTCTTTAACACAAGACTTTCAAAGTGATCAGGCTCATCATGACCGTTAATCTAATAGGATCATTTACCACTTTACAGATACCCTGCCTCAATAGAGATCCGCTATCAACAATATCATTTTACCCCTAAACATATCATTTCTATGTATTAAAAAATATTGGCTTGTTGACACCCTTCATTTTCTGTAAACCTAAATCTTACCTGTCCTGCCAGGCTTTAACCATTATCTATTCATAAACATAATGGAACGGTGTGACAATTTTAAATTGATTGCGCACTCCCATAATTTCAATAGGAACAGAAGTGATCTAACTCCACTGATCTATAACAGTAGTCAAATAGCATTTGTCAGCCTAAGTATGCAATTATTACCCCATATAAAGACCATGTACGTGTTAATCCCGCCAACATTATCTGCTGTGTTTGACAAAACAATTTAGAATTGGCTATCCTTAATCCCCCGTTATGGAATCTGATACATTAACGATTCTCCTGCTTACTGCTGTTCTTTTCCCCATCCATACAAAAACATCAACAGGCTAGAATTTAGTACTCATTCAAAGTACCACTGGGAATAGATAGAAGTGACGAAACATCAATCAATTTGACATTGCATATGTTTTAATAATGTATCTTCCCATTAGTGGTCAAGTCCCGTTCGTTTCACCATCGCTACAGCTTTTATTATGTTACTTAATATTTCTTTGAGTTATCCAAATCATCTTCACTTTAATATTTAATGAAACTATAACACTGAAATTTTACTTCATTTACACGAGTACCAAACAAGTGGCCATTCACGGTGTTTCATCCCGTGTGCCTAACCATTAAAAAATTTGTTTTCCTTTGTTTAACTAATAAGTCACTAATTCCCAATTCTTCGAATGGATTGTAGTTTGAACAGAATCCTTAATCTTTTAAAAGGGGAAATTATCATCCCGCAGAAAGTGACTCTGTCTTTACTCATTTCCCAAACAAAACACTTTAAATTAATAGTATTCTTCTTTTCGCCTCCGCCATAATTCTCAATACAGCTATCAAAAACAAATATGGTGGACAGTGGATCATTTGCCGTACTGCCTCTCTGATATATGAAAATATCCGAGTTGAAAACGTCCCCATCATAACACAACTAGCTTATATTCCTGTGTACAACAACTTAACCAGAACAAACATATTCCAAATCCAAATAATCAATAACTTAGAATAAAATTCATTGACAGCGAACGCGTAGTCAAAAGCCATTTTCACAAATCAACTGTGACAGAATCCATTAGTTGATTCAGTGAGTGAATAAGTATAATCAGTCTATTAATCTTACCGCCTTCTTCAAATTTCTTTCTTATATATCCTACTGGTCATAGTGATTATTTCACCTAAAACTCTTTAATCCTTTTAGCTAAAACTTTGGACAATTTTATAGTCAACATTTCAACAATGTATTGGGCTTAATTTTTAATGTACAATGGATTCTTACCTTCCTATTCTAATAGTGTAATTACACCCTTGCTTGTTTGGTGACGTGGATAATTCCCCCCTGCATATGCTTCATTTAAGCTGCACTCAAAAATCCCCTAGGGGTGGCCAAAACGTAATGTAAAATTCAACAGTAAAGGCCATATTCCAGGGGATTTGTTACATTGCATTCTTTTAAAACATTAAAACATTCGTTTCTACGTAAACTTTGCCTTCACATGCTTATATTATCTGGATTAATTGGTGTTAGAAGAACAACATATCTTGTCCTCATTTACATCCTCTTTTGAATACCAATTTTCATAATAGGATTTAATAGTTTATCAATATCCGCTCTTGTGCTCCCTTTTTACTGCTCGCGTTAGACTATTTGTTGTTTACACTTTCCTCTTGTTCGACTTCAGCTACTGTTCAAATATTGTGTATGACTTTCACTTCTGTAAACCACTCAGCTCTGATTCGCAATTTTTAAACCTGTCGAGAATGTCATGAATCTTATTTAAAAGTTTTTTTCTCTTCAATTTCATCAACTATTACCTTAAAGTGTAGCTATATAAACTTATTTTTCTAACAAGATTTAATTTTCTGTCTCTATTTTCTATTTCACATCTCCCTATTCTTTGCCTTTCCTTCTGAAAACAATATGAATCCCCTC
>JZLH01S0018373.1:7748-18680 GCA_001188425.1 Eucidaris tribuloides | reverse complement strand
CTCAAAAATACAAATAAAAAATTCCACTTACACGGCATAAAAAAAATATCAAGAAGCTAACCAAACCACTAGTGACAAAAAACTAGGTCAAGAAACACCTTTTTTTCCATGAACGTTAGTCAACCAAAATAAAGTAATAAAAAATACAAAAAAACACACAACTATATTATATACTATCTACACACATCACACACACACAACACACACACACACACACACACACACACAACACCACACACACACACACATCACACCACAACACACACACACCACACACACACAGACCGCTCGCCGGCTAGCATAATTCATGATATAAACATAAACACATCCGCAGTCAGCGTACGATGAACAACACGCCTCATTAACTGATTTATCAAAGGTTTACATCTCGACACGCTAATCTCGGCTGCTGCTATATTTTATCGACCTAAATGCCACATCCTTGCCCTTGGCGCCCTGTGCAGATGTTGATGTGTTGTTTATGTCCACGAAAAACGCGTCGAAACTCGGGCCAGTAATGATAATCGTGTTGCTTCAGTGACAATTTGAATAAGCAGTCGGCATGTTTTCTTGCCGCGGATGTATACACATTGCCGCTTAGGTTTCGCGTCCGACTATTATTTCTTTCCCCCTTGTCTCTCTTCGATCTATCGATGTGACTTGGGACGCGGATAACAGTTTCCTAGGACGCCGCTGTTCCAGGGTTTTTGTCAAAACACTAGAAGTGGACTAACTTCGCTCATGGTGTGCATGCGATCACCATTATTTAATCTAGATCCACCTCTATGTGGGAGACGGTCTTAGGCATAAAAAGGGCTGTTTTGGTTTCATGACTTCTTCTAAAAGCACCAAATCTTGGTCCAGATTGTCGGACCATTAACCATACTATTACCATTTTTGACTGGCGCAAGAAGTGGCGCCCCTCTGGGGGCGCCATTTTTCCGTTTAAAAATTCAAATATGGCCTGCCATCTAGAGCTAATTTTCAGCTCTTATTTCTCCAATTACAATGTCCAATAGTGATAAAAGTTTGTGTCAGTGGCAGGCGCGAATAATTTCAAGGGTCCAGAATTGATTCTGATGTTATTTTAATTGAATTATGATGTCAGCATTTTGCCCTAGGGTGTATTAAGAGTCATATATTAACAATAAAACCTGACATATAAGCATCTTTGAATGGTTGCCCATCTCATGTGGTGATATCACTAATAAGGCATTTCTCAGACATGAAGTTGCTTATGATTTTGTATCAATAGTAAGGGCCTAATTAATTTGTCCCATTTAGGTATGGATTCACACTCGTCCTCCTTATTATCTCTCCAAGAACATAGCACCAGTCACAATATTGGTAAAAATCCACATGGCACCATCTAGGGTTAGATGGAAATGAGAAATTTCAATACCCAATGGTCATGAATGGCTAACAAGTGCGGGGACTATTTGGGGATAATCACACCATACTGAACAAGGACGAAATTGGACGCAGCTAATAAACCCCTTATGGACAACACAGATAATTTGTACGTAGGATCTTATCCACAAACATACATTGTCCCATATGTAATATTTGTTTGTAATCTATTGCTGGGACCTTATATTCCAGCCAAGCGCGATAGCTAAAACAATCGTCTGATATAAAATCATATATTTTTAATGAAATTTTTCATTCTTATAGGGGTGCTATATATCACGGTGGTATATGGAGCTTATTCAGTTTTAATATCTTAAACATTCACGCAGTTCAGCCCCAATAGATTTAGTCTATCCTCTTTGTTTAGGCCTTTGTTAACCCTCCCACCCCCCCCCCAAAAAAAAAAAATACAAATACATACAATAATAATAATAATAATTGCTTACAAATACCCGTTAATCCAAAGATGTGCGTCCAAGAAAATGGCTGTACCAACAACCGCAGTGGGCGCATTAACTAGTATAACTTTCATTCATATTAATTCATCCCTGACAAGAAACTGTGGTGCTCTATTCCATGTTTTTATGAGGTCAATGAATATATGAAACATTGAAATATTAATTGTCATTAATTAGTAGAATCATTGCCAAATCCAAATTGCCTTCAAATTGACTGCCAAATATTCCCTCTTATTTTTGATAAAATTATTGGTCATAATGATCGTGAATCTTCCATTCAGTTTAGGGATTTGACAATCCAGCTTACACAAAGCAATAGTGGCCGGTACATATTTTTTGCGACGGTGACAGATATTATCCAAAAGGTGGCCTCAAGATGAGCCAACTAAAATAGTTAATTTTATGCCTAGACTTTTCTAATATATATGAGTGACCTCATGTGAATCACTCTAGGTGATTCTGCCCCTCATTAATATCTAGGGTGGATCAGCTTCTAGTTATCCCTCAAGACTGATTGTAAAATCATCTTAAGAATATATGTTAAAGACTACATTCCATGATACACACCATACCAACTGGACGCTCTCATAGGACACGGATACAGTCGGGATATAAGAGAAAAGAATTAACAATCTTACTACAATTGATTGAATGCGTCACTTGACAATGCCGCGCGATATACAAATGCATTATCTATGCAATATAAACTGTCCAGAGAGGTCATGTTGGGCGAACTTTTGAAAACTGATGAGAACCTTGAAATGATAATACCCTGGCTGCATTCTAATGAATATCGATCATGGCAATAGTGAATGAAAATCGTAACTCATTGAGATCTTAGTCTTACAATCTTATTGCTATTTAGGGCAAAATAGTGACCAGCAACACTTCCATGACAGATGCTTAGCACTTGTTTTTATCTGGTAATATTAATCTAGCAACATCTGTAGTATAGATGAATCACTACAGGGAGATATATGCAAACGACTGCATGTAGGCCTAAATCTGTTATTAATTATTTTTTTATATAATGTCTGACACCATTTAGGAATGGAAATAGCTCATGCGCGCCAGATTTAAGCTTTATTATATTAAGACTTGTTAAACCTCTTAATCATGTGCCAGGACGGTCAGACACTAAATCGTACTCATACTATATAATGTAACATTTGCCTTGACTTAAAGTCTTTTCTGAAATTAGTGGCCATTTGGGACTACAGCGCGGATGCCAAACTTGGATTTGCGAGGAAGTTTCATGTAGCAATCGACAACATTCTAAGCTGTTTCAACTGGAATCATTTCAGCCCCTCAAACTGGGTATTGCGTCACTTTCAGTTATGCACGCATTTTAGAATGCATCTGGCTATCTTTTGGAGATTCTCCGGGGGGTTTTATGCATTCATGTTCTTATATTTTCATGGCAAATTCATCGCAGCACCTGAAAGTGGGGAATGACCCAAAATTACTACAAAATAAGTAACAAGGGATTTAGGCCATTTCTAGGTGTCCAACAGCCATTTTTATGTCCATTTGATCTTCTTAAATTACAAAATTGCCCGCAGATGAGAAGTCTACACCACTCTGGATTCATAAGTACACCTTAAAAATCGAACAATAGAATACAAAAAAAGAAGACCTTGTGATTTATCCAAAATCTGGTCTTTCTGCTGCCAGTCTGTCCCGCTGTCCGCACATGCAAACTGATAACTTTGCCGACTATTTGCCTGTTGCCAACAAACTTGGTGGGGCAATATTATACTACGGAACTCGTTCATTTTGGGTTCAAAGGTCATACTATGTAGCTAAAGGTCAAATGATGTCAATTTTAAGTGTACCTGTAAGTTTCTACTGCGAGGTTGGTTAACTTTGAAACCATTTTATATTTGGTAACCAAAATGTAGATGCCCTACATGGACCTCAAAGTATATAATTGGGCCGTCAAAAGTCACATAAGCCAGATGAATGTCACATGACGTTTCAAACGTTAACATAGGGCGAGCTATGGGCTTTGCCATGTCTCCAAGTTTAATTTGGAGTTGGTAGCTTTCCCCAACATTAGTCATGTGGTTACCCATGGTAGATGCCCTATAGGGACGCCAAAGCTTTAAATCTTGTCAAAGGTCACGTAAAGATCAAAGCGTCAAATGAGGTAAACTTTATGGGCAAGGACATTTATGGTTATCGCCTTTTCTACACCCCGTGCACGTGCCAATCTTATGCCACCCCCTAAAAAAGGGGGATTATTAATATGACCCTTAAATGACCGTATGGCCAAATTTTGATAATTCAATATCGATAAATACAACATCAGAATCAGATTCTCCGGCCTTGAAAACCCTGTTGATCTTTCAGAGTGAAACTAGAGCTAACAATTTAGCTCCAGATGGTGGCCATACTTGGTTTTTAACGAAATGGCGCCCCAGAGGCGCCTTCTTGGCGCCGTCAAAAATCGCCAATAGTATGGTATGAGATGACCATGTATTACCACAATTTGGTGCTTTTTTAAGACAAAAATCTGAACCGAATATCCCTACCGTCTCCCACTACTCCGGAAAGATAGGATCACTTCTTGGCGGGAACGCCCTGGCAAGTCAGCTGTACAGATGCTCTTCGCGATCACGCGGATGATCTGTCGTATCGTAGTAGTCTGCTGATCTTCGTACTCAATTTACTGGCTCTTCTTCGCGGAGAATTTAATAGGAGGTATGTCAGGATGATATTATACCTGAATTAATCTGTCGTACAAGAAACGATAAAAGAGTCGTGCATTATGGGATGTGGTTTTGAGGAAGTGTAAGCGCAGTATATATGTTCGCATCGATTCTATAACGCTACTTGCAGATAGTTAAATGAGATTTATTGAACGAATATGACATACGTATGATTCGATAAGTTGTGATGTACGGATGTTTACTGTTTATGTTCTCCAATTGTAATGAAAGCGTCACTCTCATCATTTTTCTTCTATAGATCTAAAAGTCATTTTGAAAGTTGTCAAGGATATTTATAATTACGAGACTGCATAATCGCAAAACAAGTGGTTGAGTACTTTTCCGAGATCAGCAAAGTTCTGAAAGGGCGTCTGAAGACAATTAAAAACAATTAATTAGTGTTTAGTAAATTTTGTGTGATGTTTTGCGTTTTTGGCGCCGTGTTTTGGGTTGATGCTGTGTGTGTGTGCAATACGTGTGGATTTGTATATGTGTTGTGTTTGTGGAGATGTGTATGTTGTGTGTATGTGTGTTTTATGTGTGTAATCTAATCATGATTATACTAAGTCGATTGGACCTCATAACAGTTACCTATACTTTGCCCGTAGGGAGCCCTGTTTGTTTTTTGTTTTGATTTCCTTGTGTGAACATCAAAGCCCATATTTTTTGTTCTTATATCATGGTGCAAATTTTCCATGATTGTATTTCCAATACTAAGCATAGGTACAAAGGTCAGAACTTTAGACTAATTTAAACTAAGTACTCTAGATGAATTAATGAAGAAAAATAAGACAACAGTGACCCCGTCACTACGTTACACTGCTTAGAAAAAAGGGTGCCTGATTACAACCTCTCCTTGTCCCGTATTTTGGAACTTTTAAGGTTTTTCAAAGAAGCACAAAAAGGTCTAAATGGTCCTTTAGAACCATTTTTGGCTTCAACAAGAACCATTTGGGGCGTTCTTTTATATCCCCTTTTTAGGGTTCTTGATGGTATGAGAACCTTTACAAAATAGTAGGGTTCTTTCTACCATGAGAACCTAAAGTGCTTAAAAGAACCTTAAAGGGTTCTCTGGTAGAACAAAAATGGTGTAAAAAATATTTTAAACAACCTTTTTTTTTTTTTTGCTTCTTTAGAAAAACCTTAAAAGGTTCCCAAATCACGGGACAAGAGAGGTTTAATCAGCACTTATTTTTCTAAGAGTAGTTACCCGATAAGCTCGCCGGACCCAAGGATCCTTTGCATTAAAAAAAGTTTTATGGATCTTTATTATTGTTGCAAAAGTTGTATAGTTTCGTACACGATAGTATTTTTTTTTATTTCTTTCCTTGTTTATGTTCTTTAAGATGTGCGACTTTTATCAGAGGGTATCGCTGCCTGACATTATAGAATGGGATCATAAGCATTATTTCGCTCAAAGACTTCTTAAAGTGGATTTCACAACCTTTCTTGGAATAAACCAGCGCAAATAAATGTTGCCCACATAACCTATCTTTCAACGATAATCACCTGTGATTTTCTTCGAGTATGATGGTGAATGTTATGGGGCTTCAATGTTTTCAATATTTCTGGCAATACCAATCACTGTCTACTTACACGCGTTTTAATATAACAAAATATGATAAGCTATGAGGCTTACTATAGCGCGGACATTACCGCTTGTGACTGCAGTATACCATTACAGTAGAGGAGAAGAAAGATAGAGAAAACGCTTTATTCGCATCTGCGTGGGAGAATGCATTTACGGTGTTGTAAAAAGCCGAGTTAATCACGTTTTCAACGTAATAAGGGTTAAAAGCCATTTTTCTTTTTAGGTAGCGTTTAGTCTAGGCTTTGATATCCACAAACAAGTAAAATGTCCCGCAAATGTAGTACGTGTGTGCATTTGTGTGTGGTATGTGTGTTCATGTGTCGTGTGTGTGTGTGTGTGTGTGTGTGTGTGGTGTGTGTGTGTTGTGTTGTGTGTGTTGTGTGCACGTGCGCGCGCGTGTATGTCTGATTATATAGTTTTTAGCATGTTTTGCAGTATGTCTTTACGAGGCTATTTATTACTTAGTGCAGCGGGATGCGCGTAGTACAAACAGAGATCAATCTCTACTATCTTTGTATGAGACAGCTATGTACACGATACACGGGGGAAGATACCGTCTTTATAAAGAAAAGCTTGGGTGCGCGTCCATTAATTGCAGTCATGAATTTCGTTTCGCGTAAGAGCCTAACCAATAGTCGATTCGTGCTTCTTATGTGTTATTACTACATGTGTGGTGTACAATTAAGTGTAAACGGGCTAAGTAGAAGAAGTAATTAAATCATAAAAGAGTCCATCTAGAATATTGGCCACAGAACTTTTTTTTTTAAACCAAAGCGTTTATCAATCCTAGGAATCAGAACGCAAAGGCAGAAAGAGGTAATCTGAGTACAGGGTGTGTAGGTTAGGTATGATTAGCCGCCTTGATCACGTGTTGTTTTTTTTTTTTTATAGGGGCGGGGGCGGATAGCAAAAGACTTCAGATAGGTTCGTGGATAGAACACGATGGAGGACACTTAAGATGAAAGATCGCCGAACCGTAAGACTTTTCGGACGAAATACTATCTGTTGGAGCAAATAATTAGCGCGCGCGTGCTGTGTGTGGTTGTTGGGGCAAAAAAAAAATTACCAACCGTGCGCCTCAACCCGTACACATTGTGTTGGATGTGTGTTGTGTGTTCGTGAGTGGTGTGTGTGTGTGTGTGGTGTGTGTTTTCTGTGTGTGTGTGTGTGTGTGTGCTGTGTGTGTGTGTGTGTGGTTGTTAGCCTAAATTAAAGAAATGTTATCCATCGCAACATAAATTCCTAGTAGCAAAGAATAGGCTTAGCTTGTGATATACTTAATGTTTCACAATTTCCAAGGTTTTCGATGCTTTACGTATTTAATGAGCCGAATAACAAGAAATGATAAACAAGAATGATCACTTTTAAGGAGGGCGGATATACTTTTGGCATACGAAAATATCGTCATATGATGGAGTTTAATGAAATTATAATTATCTAAATGAGACAAGCAACAACAGAATGTATGACAAAATGATGTCTTATTCGAAATGCCAAAATAAAAAAAAATGAGCCCAAACACAGAAATGTTATCAGGCCTACCACAATTTAACAGAAGGGATATGGCTTTTGCTTGGCAAATATCATGTACGATTGATATTGATGTAAATTACACCTTTAATGATAGTATCTCTTCTTATTGCCTGCGCCAAAATTTCAATAGCTATCAAAAACAAATATGGTGACAATGGATCACCTTGCCTTACTCCTCTCTGTATGTGAAAATAACCAGTTGAACGTCCCCCATTCATAACACAACTACTTATTCCTGTGTACAACAACTTAACCCAAGAACAAAACATATTCCCAAATCCAAATAATTCCATAACTCTGAATAAAAACTTCATGAGCGACCGAGTCAAAAGCCTTTTCAAAATCAACTTTGACCAGAAACCATAGTTTGCTTTAGTGAGTGAAATAATATATCATCTATTAATCTTACCGCTTCTCCAATATTCTGTCTTAATATATCCTACTTGATCATAGTGAATTACCTCACCTAAAACCTCTTTAATCCTTTTTGCTAATACTTTAGACAAATTTAATAGTCACATTCAACAATGTATTGGCCTGTCAATTTTTAATGTAAATGGATTCTTACCTTCCTTTCTAATAGTGTAATTACACCCTGCTTTTGTGACGTGGATAGTTCCCCCCTGTCATATGCTTCATTTAAAGCCTGCACTAAAACAATTGTGATTTAATTGTCCACAAGACCACGTTTCCGTTAAATATTACAGGCAGTATATTCTCTCTTATACTGAACACATTTTGGCGCTTTAGAGTCAACCAAGTTCATCTTTGCCAGGACCGAAAAGTACACCGAAGCCATCTTGCTTCGCAACACCATTATATGCAACTTAATCATCCTCTTATTTACTGAACTCGCCGTTATCTTTTCCGATTAAAGTTACGAGTCTTTTGTCTTTTTATTAACATCTAGAGTTTAAACTGGAAAATCTCGCGGTCAAAACAAAATTCAAGCCATATTCTTACCGCGAAAAGTCGAAGTTTTATTCGGCTCCGTGACAAAGGAACGAGAACTAGTGCGATTAAAAGGTTCACGATTGCGTTTACTTTCCAAACTAAATCGAAACACGTACACTTGATCATTCGTTCCCCAAAATACGCACCGTCTGATCCATTTAGCACAAAATATCGCACAAAGCAAGAAGAAAATATCGTAGTTCCATGTCACGATTAACAGTTCCTACCAAGAAGAACTTACTTCTGGAACTCGAAGCTCAGGTAGCAGAACGCAGACTACATAATTTCGACGCCAGCCTTGCTCGCCCGGGTCCGCTTTATGCAGGCAACACTCAAGTAGATCCATAAGGCTAAGCAGATCCAATTATTTTTCCAATATATAGATCCTGGTTTGTTGACACAAAATACATCGCCATATACCCTGTTGTGGTAATCATACTGCACTCGGGACGACACTGGAATGAACCAACTCGTATACTCGATCTGTTAGAAATTGTATATAGCTCCATTCCCCGACCTCCACTTTCCGGCGAAGAACCTGAGCTTTGTGCCGCGGTCGTAAAGCTCCTTCACTTCTTTCCTCCATTTTTTCTTTTCCGCCAAATCCACACCGGTCAAATCGTCTACCACGAATACTGGAAAGCCCTCTAATGCACGCCTACTTTCCTTCAAGATTTTTATTTTGTCCCGGTACGAAAACATCTTTACGAGGACGTGTTTTGGTTTGCCATTTACTGGATTACCATCTCGGTGAGCCCGCTCAATGTTGATATCTCCATCCCAGCCAAATTTCTCTCTCAGTAGCGTCTCCACTTTTTTTAACACAGTTTTCGTTCGGAGACTTCTCCATTCCGACTATTCGCAAATTATTTCTTCTTGAAAGCCGCTCTTGCTTGTTGGCACTGACACGCTGTTTTGCGACGTCTACTCGGAGTACTACCATTTCCGCTTCCATTTTGTTAACTTTCTGTTCCAGTCTTCCTTTAGCTAACTCCAACTCCACTATCCTCTGACTATTAAATTCAATTGAAGCAGCCAGTCGGGCTTCTAACTGCCTCTGTCCTTCGAGCAAAGTTTTCAAAGTCTTTCTCACGTAAGATTCGAAGTTCTCGTCAGAAACATCGCGGGCCTCGTCAGAAACGTCGCGGGCCTCGTCCCCTAAAGACACCGGGCTAGCTGCCCCTGCTTCCCCGGCTAGTATTCGATCCTTCCTCAACTTCGGACCCATTCTATACGTAATAGGTTGTATTAGTCCGGCGGTGAAGTCGAATAATTGTTCACTTTTGTCTAAAAGCACAAATTTGGCACAGATGTGGATTTCCACATAAACGCAAATTCTGATATTGGGCCCTCGAGAATTTTGCCCAGGAGAGCCGTGGCAGCCATTTTTTTCAAAATGGCCGCCTTGAAAATCAATTTATTAGATTTCGAAGATAACTTTTGTAACGGAATCAATATATTACCATGTGTGTGACATCATATTTAAAGGGGACTAAATTTTCTACAATATGATACCCTATTTAAGAAGATTCAAGCACATTATAGTTGTAAATTTATGGGCAGAAAAGTGATTTTTTGCGATTTTTTCCAAAATGTGAATAATACTCCAAAAAATATTTCCATATTTCAAAACCCTTTCAAGGTATGAATTTCATGTTTTTATCAAAAGACTGCCCAAATTATTACATCAATAACTTGTGAAAATTCTAGATTCATTGGCTGTATGAAAAGAGAAGTTTAATTAGCCATCAAGTTCTGATTAGTGATATTACTTTAACCGTACTATATAGCATAACCAATGATCAATGGTGTGTTGTATCATTACGTTGTGTACGAAGGATGTATCATAATGTAGGCCACAGAAATCAGTTCTATTCTAAGCAGCTTAAAAGGCATATCAACCCGTTGTACATTTTAGATCTAAAAGCTACCAAACTTGGCAGATTTGTTGATAAATTATAATAAACAAATTTAACGACATTTGGGCTTCGAGAATTTTGCTCAAAGAGATCAGTGACAGCCATTTTCCAAAATGGCCTCCTTTTCCAGCATTCCTGATATAATTTATATTTGTATTTCGGTGATGTATAATTATGGATTTGTCATTTCATGATGAAAAATGTGCATACACGACCGAAATAACATGTGTCGCTATAACTAATTAACTATCATTTCTAGATATCGATTTAATAAATAATCACTAAAAGTTGCCAATTTAGCAGATTTTTATTAAAAAAAGAATAAAACAAATCTAGGTTAAATAATAAAAAAGATT
>JZLH01S0018369.1:61642-75983 GCA_001188425.1 Eucidaris tribuloides | reverse complement strand
GCTATAACTCATACTCATGCCAGTATTATCTAGTGAATAGTTTTTGTGTTATTACATATCAAAATTAACCAATTTTATTTTTAACACCTAGTAGTAAGATGAATACTGTAATGGGGGCGATAAGGGGCATGTCTGTTGGGCATTTTGCCCAATCATTACCTTTCTGTATCAACCAACCATTAGCTTCGGAACAGGGGATCGGTTCGAGCCCTACTTACAAAATTATTGGTTGAGATCAAATTGTTTCGGGCCCTAATGATTATTGTTGATCTTTATGCAGGGGCGTAGACAACGGGGGGATGGGGGTATGCATACCCCCAGCTCAAATGGTGTGGAGGGGGGTATGACATGTACAATCATACCCCCAGGTTTCAGGGAATACTATTTTTTAATCAGTAATAATTTTCTTCTTATTATTATTACTGTTCATCATCATCATCATCATCATCACCATCATCATCACCATTATTATTATTATTATTATTATTATTATTATTATTATTATTATTATTATTATTATTATTATTATTATTATTATTATTATTATTATTATTATTGTTGTTGTTGTTGTTGTTGTCTCATCTCGTCTTTATTTCTCTATTACATGTATATACGTATGTCTAATTCATAAAACAACACTTTTCGTCTCCTAATGGGGCAATGTCTTAAGAATGTTTAACAGCACATACAGGCATGGCGTGAAACAGCGGGGATGGGGCATACAGCCTCTAATTTTGGCTGAGCAGGATGGTTTGTGCGAACATCTTCAACACTTTTCAAGGAAAAAGATTATTTTAAAAGGAAATGTGTATTGCGAGTGTTGTCATAATGAATATACATGAGTCTTATTCTTTTACAAAAGTGAAAAATTTTCTTCAAAATGCTCTCAAAATATCTTCACAACACCCTAAAATGCGTTTGTAGAGTTTTATGTTTCACAACGAAACGATTGTTTCTCATTGTGTTTGATATAACATCAGGTGGTATACTTCACTGCTCCGTTCCCGTATATATTGCTAACCATCTTATTGATTCGTGCGGTGACACTCCCAGATGCTGTTGACGGGATCATTTACTATATCAAACCGGACATTAAAAGGCTCAGTGACAGTCAGGTAAGAAACAACATAAATAAATAAATAAATAAATAAATAAATAAATAACAACAACAAAAACAAACTCCACAGCAATTCTACATTTTATTTTAACCCTAAACAAAACGTGTAGGCAGATTCAACCACAGCATGAAACGCTGGGGTTTGTGGCCAACATCATCATGTATTTGTGGTCCGACAGACCAGACGGCGCATTACATCATTAATGAGTGCCCTATCCCTGGACCATCAGAAAACTCCAACATTGATTTAGGCAACCCCAATCCCGAAACAGTGAGCTGGCTGCAACAGCTGGAACAAACTGCCTAGCTGCCTCATACGAAAGAAGAAGAAGAAAGGCAAACAAACAATCAAACAAACAAGCAAGCAAGCAAGCAAGCAAGCAAACAAACAAACAACAAACACTTTTGTCGTAATCGCATAATATGTAACCAGAACTTTCTTAAAGTGTTATCCATGAATTTATTGTCAAATACCAATTGCTAAGAAAAAAATCATGTTCAAAGAACGATGTTTCAAAATAATTTTGTCGTGTTTGAAGCTCTGTCCGTGTAGACATGCTACTGATTGATGGAAAAGATATATTGTATCCTGAGATAAAATTATACACACTCCTTTGTGATGCATTCTTAATAGTCCGCCGTGACATTTTGATAAAAGCTTGTAGATTTTATTCACCCCAGGGGAAAGTAATATTGAGGACGTTTGAAATTATACTTTGATCTTGTTAATTTGAATTTCCGATGAGGAACCCACACGTGCAGTGAATTTGATATCAACGCAAATGAAGTTAAAAATACCCGGTCAAATTGTCGGAAGAATCGACCTAATGCCTCCTCTGTTGTATTAATATTCTCACATTACCTGGGGCGCACTCGATATTTATCACGCCGACATTAAGCTTAAATATTGTTTTCATCATTTGCGTGCCATCGGCTAGGTTTAACAAAGAGGTGACCTCAAACATCAGTTCATATTGGAGAAAAGATAACGTTATATTGCCGTAAAAGTGTAAATGGGAGCCACGAATACAATTTGTATAATTATGTTGCCGGCGAGGAAGAATTTTATTGGCTATAATTTACAATATCATCGGTAGACTACTCTTATAAACGGAATTAGAAAGATTAGAGTGACATCACCGAGGCTGGTTAAAAATAGCAAAAAGTAAAACATTGCGATGCACAAAAACTGTGAGGTAACATGGAATTTGTCGCTTATAGTGCTGTACAGGTACAAGACTATATGGTATAGTCACAATTATGCTAACCACATATATAGTAGAGTATAATTAACAGTGATATGTGCTCACTCGTAAATTTTGCACATCCATTCTGCGTCTGAATTCCAAAAACAGTATTCATCTGTTAAATACAAATATAAAAATTCGATACACAATTAAACGCAATATAGATCTTTGTTCTTATGTACGTCATCTGATTATGATGCAGAGACGCACGATTCTTTCAGGCTAGATGTTATCAAATTATTTTCAGCTTTTTCGAGGAGACGGTTTAAGTTTGCGTTATTCATCCCACCAATCTTAACACCCTTCAACAAATGTCGCTTAAGATTCGATATTACGTTAGAGTTTATATTCATCTAACCGTAAAGATATTTAATATAACAGGTCGTAATAGCTACAGAATCGATATGATAATGTAATCGTGAAAGTGTCAGGACCAAATAAAATCACAAGAGTATCAGTCTTCAGTATATTACAAACCAATCTTCGTTATTACCCTTTCAGTACTACGGTACACCCAAAATACATTTTTACTGTGCTAAGTACAAAAGTAAATCATAAAAAATATATACTTTACCTGTGATAATGTATGAATAAACTATTTTAAACCAGAAAAAAAGTCAATTCATAAAACATTAGTGTATTTTTTTTAAATAGAAATTTCGATTTTATTTAAACATGGTTGCCCTTTCAGTTATAAAAACTGTTTTCCCAAGGGGCCCTGAAATCAATACATAGACGGCATTCATTTCCAGCAACTCTCGATGAGGACAGAAAATTTAAATATCACATTGTATAATAAAATGATATATAGTAACAATTTTGATGATGTGGTGAATTGAAATATTTCACATGATTGAATCATTAATTTGATACCATGATAGATCAATATCTTTATTTTTTGAAATATTGAATAATGTCATGGTGTTGATGTGGGTAAATTTCCTACCAAACAATGGCGGTAGTAAAAATGGACAATAATTACGATATAGATCGGCATTACTCGTATACTTCGTAATCGGAAGTATAGGATGCCTAAGTATATTGTGCCAAATTCATTTTGATATATCATGAAATTCCCATGAAATGAAGTAGAGTACAATATCTCATACAGTGTACAAAATGTGTGTACATACATAAAAGCTTAAAGTGTTGAAATGGTGCAGCCAACCATGAGGGTTATTATAAAGATATAGCACGTAAAAGCAAAATGTGTACACCAATTTGGGACATATGTTTTTGCATTTTATCACATTACGTTTTGTGCATATACATGTATACGACCAATATATCGTCATCTACCGTAGACGAAGATCACGGTGCATGGTGGTGTTCCAATCTCTCTATATAATACGTCAATGCACTTAGCATAGCACTGTTTCAGAAGTGGATCCAAGCTCTTAAAATGATAATGTAATATACTTCGCCTCGAGTTATGAGAGCCGGAGACGTATTTGGTGCCTAACTCGACTCGATCGTGTAGACCCAGTGATCCGTTTCAGAGTACTTCACAATATGCTCGTGCTCGATTATATTACAAGACGAGTGTATAAGACGATATTAGAAACGTATAATGAGTGGCATACAAGGACTGTTATCTTTTATTTCATATTACTTCAAAGCATCCACCCCACCCCACCAAATCCCCAGTGCCCCACCATACCGGAGTTTGAATGTTGTTATTATAATTGAATGCAATGTCATATAATGTTATTAAAACATTGTTTGATAGTACGGGGGACTTTGTAAGTCATTACAGTGAAGAAGACATGGTTTTTATTTGTACGCAATATTTGTCATTGATCGTGATAGTACATTAACCTATGAAAATATTAGATTGAAGTATTTACACCACTATAGCACATCGTTTGATTATATGCATATAAGACAACTTGGAGAAAAAATATGCTCCAACTCATTGTTGATAGCCTCGAGTTATATATGTATTTACTGAAAAGACAAAAAAAATGAAAGACCATTCCAGTTTCCAACAGAGACTACTGTGTTATAGATGTTTGCTCCCAGGACATCAATTCATGTGCGGATGTCTATCCGTCCATAATTTCACTAGTGACAGCAAACTGTCTAAAGTTTCGTATTCTAGGATGTTTATTTGTCTAGTCAAACAAAAACACTATCATGTAGGTCAGATATGTTGACAATTCATTTGGGCTTCCACAATGTTAACTAATGTCTTAATGCCTTTAATCATGAATAGAAATTCTTGCTTGTACGACGTGTCCTTCTTGGTTGTTGTTTAAAGATAAGATTGAGTAATTGCAGAACAGCATAATTTTTTTATATATTTTCAAACCATTTCACTGTAGTACGGAAGAGAGGAGCTAAAAACAACAGAACAGTTTGTTCTTGACAATCGTCTACATAAATCCCCATTGCTGACAAAGTACTAACACATAAATTAATATGTGGGACAATGTCAATTGCTGATTTGCAACGGAGGGGTACTCGGTTGCACACTTCACCTGTTTAAACTGCCAATCCTACAACTATTTATTACATTTGAAGTGAATTAGTCCCACATTATATGTATAATGCAAATGTAATACACTTACACATGGAAACCAATGAAATGTGAAATTTTGATGAAAGATTTTCCATCATCAACCAGTACTCTATCCTCTTTAACCTTTTGTTTTTAGGTGTGGATGGATGCCGCTACTCAAATTTTCTTCTCCTACTCGCTGGGACAAGGGGTGCTCATCGCTCTTGGGAGTTATAACCAACATAAACACAATTTTGTCAGGTAAGTTTATACCGATTATAAACGGAATGTTGTGAATAAAGATCAATTGTCTTCGTTTTGTAGAAGAAAATAAGTACATTCTAAAAACGGAAATGTTATTTCAACATTCAAAAGGGCCGAGGAGTGACCACACTTTACAGCACTTTTTAGATGTTATATCCAATCTTTTATCCAGCTTGATTCAACATTTATAGTGTTAGATTCAGCTAATTGAAGGTCAAATGCAACATTTAAGTGTGGTCACTCCTCGTCCCTTTTAAATGTTCCGGGCTAGCATTTTAGTTTTTAGAGTGTAGCATTCATTTACAAGCTCTATCGTAATGTTTACCAATGCACAAGGCGTGTAACTAAACACAAACTCTACAAACAAAATCTTAGTTTGTATACTAAAAAAAACCCTTATTTCGATGCATTGAGAGTTGAGAGTGTTGTCATGATTTTTAACTTGGTCTGAATCGTCACTGATTTAAAGAGTATACACAGTACTGGTTGATGATGGAAAATCTTTCATCAAAATTTCACGTTTCACTGGTTTCCAGGTGAGAGTATATCACATTTACATAAAATGTGGGACTAATTTACTCCATATGCAATAAAAAGATGAGGGATTGGCAGTTCGAACAGGTGAAGTTTTCCTTATGAAGTTCCCATTCCATTGCTAAAGTGTAATTGTCAACAGTTAACGTAGTCCCACATATTGATTTCTGTGTTAGTACTTTGTCAGCAGTGGGGATTTGTGTAGCAGATTTGACAAAAACGAAGTGTTCTGTTGTTTTTAACTACTCTCTCCTGAATTATAGTGACATTTTCAGAATACCATCTGTTCAGAGAAGGTTTGAAAGTAGCTGATATTAAAATGATGTTGTTCTGCAAGTAGTCAAACAGTACTGTGTATTCTCTTTAAAATGTTGTGAATGAATCCAATCCACCAACTAGCTTGTGATAAGAAGCGATAAACGAGTGTCCAAATGCAACCCCCATGATTAATCTATTGGTGTGATGTATGTGATCTCAAAGACAAACTAAATAATCTGGTCTTCTGTTTTTTTCTATCGATGTAAATATTGACAACGTTCTATAGAAGACCATTTTTAGATTGTGTTACCATTTATTATGATAACCGGTGTTATCTGACCTTCGGAATCAAGCTTTCAAGGCCATTTCAAACCATCGTATCGTCTGATATAGATAGTGGCTGTAGCGGCGATTTTGTGTAACGAGTTGGGGGGGGGGGTAGAAACACCGAAGGCGAAATAGGTTTACCCTCGCACAGAAAAAAGCGCATATTATATTTATAAGTGTCGTTGGTAAAAAGTAAAAATTGTAAATTTGAATCCATTTATTTCCATCGTATTTATACCATTTCAAGGTTCGCAATTACAAAATCTATCAAAGGTGCTATCAAAATAAGAAAAAAAACCTCTAAAAATCGAGGGGACCACCCGCCAGAAAAAAAAAACTTAAGGGGTGACACGTACCGCAGTTACCCCCCCCCCCCCCTCCCCCGATCGCCGCCTTTGGACAGCGCACAAGATTACAGGTCACAATGACCCTTGCCAATATTACCAGACTGTGGTTGTTTGTCTCTGCCATTCCGTGGAAAAAACAAATTTGAATCATTCCCTTCCGATCATGCGTACACTGATCTCGCGCAATGACTTCTTGTATACATGTATCTGAAATTGAACATGTTATTTTATAAAATATCCTTGATGGAGCTGTTGAGTGACATTTTAAGCATCGTACTTTATGTGGCGTTTCCTCGATCTAGCCACAGGTACGGATCGCATCTCTTTCACGACAAACAGTCACATAAAATATCACAAATCAGAAAACACATGCGGAACGCCATTTTCCAAAAACTGTCCAACCTCGCCGCTGAGGGCGCATTTATTATCGTAACATCTCCCCCGGGGCCACCAAAACGAGGTCCCCCGAGTTTCAACAAGTGAACAATTTCGAAGAGAAACTGAATAACACACTTACAATAGTCAAGCCATGTTCCCAAATTTACACAATGAACCTGAATTGAATCGTCTACACAAATGTACACGATGTACCTGTATCGAACCCTCTACACATATGCTGCGTTACACAAAATTACTAAACGGGTACTGACCACTACAAGGAGCACAATGGAATTTCAAATGTGACTGAGCTATAAAATTAGTATATTTTGAGCAATATGGGAATTTGAAAAATGGAAGGCACAAATTCAATGGTAGGCGCCTTACACCATTGTTACGCCGAAGAGAAACCGGAACGACAGCTGGCTAGCAGGAAACAGTGTCCAGGGGTGATCAGGCCCTAGACAACTACACCCAGCAGGCCACAGCCGAGACAACAAAATGTGGGGGTGATGGAAAAAAAAGCTCAGGCTTAACATTTGAAACTACCATGCACTAAAGAGACAAACATAAGCAGGTTATCAGGCCAGTCAAAAGGGGACATTTCCCAAAATGTTCACATCCCATTGTGGCACAATATAATAACCATATTCTACAGAATACATGGAACAGACATACAAGTAGAGGGTATATCTCAATATACTCATTATCAGCAAGGAGGGCAATAACCAAGGGAGTTTGGAAATAATATGATAGGTGAGTGCCAGAAGTTGGCCCTTCGTACCACTTTATAGACACAAACTCTCTTAAAGTTAAACATTTCATGAAAAGACTTCCACCTCGTTACTATACCCACAGGGCACAGGCTGTCTATACTATATAGCCCAAATACCTCTGGCATACAGAACATGATATAATCTTCCCACATACTTCGATTCTACTTCAAATTCTATGTACATACATCATGACAGGGTGTTGAAACAAAACTGAACAGAGCCCGGAAAGGACTGCATGTATTCAATCTTACAAGCATACCTAGTCATGGTATAAAACTAGCCCAAAACTGTTTTTTTTTTTTTGTAAGGCACATGACATTGTGTAATTAATGCACCCTGGTACTAACATACACAAAGACAACATTTTAAAATACCACGTCTCTCATCTTCATGCTGCTTCAGCATATAACTCTCATCGAAACAATGCATTAACAAATCATGAGGCCACCGAACAGGAGGGCCACTAATGAAACTCTAATACACGAAAATTCACTAACATTCCGTAACATTCCATACAGTAGGAAAGTTCGATACAAAATAGGCAATTAAGCGCCTACACACATAGATACCAAAAGGCAAGAAAACAATCTGTGCATGTATATGGCCATAACTTGTGTGTTGTATGTTGTGTGTGTGTGTGTGTGTGTGTGTGTGTGTGTGTGTGTGTGTGTGTGTGTGTGTGTGTGTGTGTGTGTGTGTGTGCGTGTGTGTGTGTGTTTGTGTGTGTGTGTGTGTTTTTTGTTTGTTGGTTGCAGTTGCTTGTTGCTTGTGTGATTTTAACATACACTTTAGGCATTATAATACACGAACAATCCATGTGAGTCCACGGACTCGCATACTATTCATGTATATACACATGTATGTACATGTATAGCTGTCCAATTAGCTGTAAAACCATACATTATTACCTTAGATATGAAAACATTTACAACTGACAATAACAAAACAACCCCACCTGAACCTACAATTTCAATAACTTCAAGGTGTTGTTTTTACCTACAAATACCACGCATATGGATAGAACAAGAACTACACTATCTACCAAACCATGTGCGCTCACAAGACAAATTCCTTGCAAAACGATTGAAAATTCAATGGGCTAACACAAAATAAAGAACTTCTATAACTATGAGAAAAACACTTTTCTAGTGATCATGTCATTTGTTTGTTTTGTTTTGTTTTTGTTTTTTTTGTCGTAGAGTGTAACGTCACAATATGCTTTTCAGGCTACATGGTAGGAGGCTTTTACACGTTTTCGTTGCAGTCCCCCTGGGCATCCCCACTGTCACTGATATCCCCTTTGCGCTCTTTGACCTCCACCTTAGACACCTTCTCCGTCAGCTGTTTCTCCGCCTCCTTGGCCTGGGCCTCCTTGATCCGGGCGTTCTCTTTGCTTGGCAAATTGCTCCAGCATCTGGATTTCAGCTGCCCTTCTCTCCTCAGCTTCCTGTAGCTTGGCATTGATCTCATCCAACAAAGAGATGTTCTTGCTCCTTGGGGGCAGGGACGGGAGACGCTTGCTGGCATCATGTTCCTTCTCTTTCCAAACCAGATCAAAGGACACACCGCCGGGGGTCTTCACTTCTGAAGGCATTCTGACGAAGGTTTTAAGTCCCGGGTTTAAGTATAGACTAACGTTAGTCCCAGGCAAAAACGAGAACTCCTGACACGATCTGCTCCTCTGTAGGTACTCCTCGCTCGACAGTGACACAACTCGTATACAGCACGAATACCGTAGGACTGCTTACACGCTGAACCAACGTCGACTTTCGCACGGCTAGCTCAGTCGGGCGAGATACTAACAGTAACAGTTACGCACTCTAACTTCGTAACATTACTCATAGACTAGCGATATCAAATCTCCACTGTGCAAGCTCTAGTATTGCTGCTAGCTGTAATCGTTCAGTTAATGTTTACATCATACACGACACAGTTACCATTTTGCATGCCCGGGTTCTCCACCATTTGTGGCGTTTCCTCGATCTAGCCACAGGTACGGATCGCATCTCTTTCACGACAAACAGTCACATAAAATATCACAAATCAGAAAACACATGCGGAACGCCATTTTCCAAAAACTGTCCAACCTCGCCGCTGAGGGCGCATTTATTATCGTAACATTTATATTAATCAGATTTACACGTTTATCGCCAATATTACTTTAGCGAGTTCTCTTATCTTCAAGCGATAATACATATAATATAATAATTTAATGATATAATGATGTAACAATATAATGACTGAAATAATGACAATAATAATGACAATAATGATTAATGATATCTGCTTTCCTATTAAGCCACTCTTCATTCTCCACGCTTCATCACAATATAAACCATGACTATAACAGAAAATTTATTTTTTTTATTTATTGTTTATGCGTTTAGTATTGTGTGTATATAAGTATAGTGAATGAATTTTTATTGTGTAGTATAATTTATGTAAATGATGCATGTATATAACATGCCAACAGAGTGAATTTCCCTTGTGGACAATAAAAGTAATGAACCTGAATCTGAAATCTGAAAGTCAAACCTAGGCTGATACGGCTGCAACCTACATACCTGAAAAGAATAATTGGTCAATCACTGACAGGCATTTTTACATATTAGTTTGAAAGTAATGTCATACAGTATGACACTATTATTTTGTTCGTTTATTTTTCTCTTCTTTCTCATTGTGCCCCTTCCCTTCAGCGACATGTCTTTTTTCCCTTCTTCTTCTTCTTCTTCTTCTTCTTCTTCTTCTTCTTCTTCTTCCTCCTCCTCTTCTTCCTCTTCTTCTTCTTCTTCTTTTCTTCTTCTTCTTCGCTTCTTCTGAAGATGAAGCTTTCATGATGATAATTACTTTTCGCTGCACCTAATCGCAACAGACTGGTTGAGAACAAAATGCTCAGACGCGAGGGACGTTCAAAATTAGTCATTAATTTGCCCAAAACTATGCAATACAGATGAAAACTATACTCAATGGGCACGACTGTGCACTATTCTGACGTGGTCTGTCAGAAAAAATTATATTTTAATTTTGAAAATCATAAATATTTCAAATTCATTGTCAAAATTGATCGGAAAGGTGCTGTCAAAATTGGAATAAACGAAGTATCTAGTTTTCTATATTTTAAACAAATTACGATTTAGATTCAAGATGGCAGATAATTACCAGCCACATTAACGTCAGGAAAATTACTTTTCGCTGTACCTAATGGAACGTAAGTGGGTGAGATCAAAATGGTCAGACTTGAGGGTCTGTCAAAAATCACGCAATACATGTGAAAACTACTCAACAAGGCACCTGTACTGTACACTAGAACTACATTTGAAAAACATTAATATTTCAACTTCATATGTCGGAATTGACCGAAAAGTGTCAAAATTGGCATAAAAGAAATTTATAGTTTCCAATACTTTTAACAAAATACGACATAGAATGGTAGACACATTTTCTTACAGTACATGTATTTGTTTTCATAGACATGTTTACTCATTAGGGCAAAAAAATCCCACCATGTTCACCCAAGAAACAAGTTAGATATTTTTTTCATATTTTAGCAAATATCAAAACTCATGTTACCACTACCTATGAAGTTTGCGGCTCGGAACATCAAAGACGCCCAAGCACCTGAAGAATTAATTTCTACGTCCTTGGAAAACTGACAGCTGTTTAGATTCATTTTTACTATAGTTTGGACCTCATCCCTCATACTTCCTTGATTCAAGGATGTTGTATATCAGTACAATGTATGACCTTCACTCATTGGCGACGCAAAAGGAGAAAGGAGACGGGCGCTCCTGTGGTTTTCAAAGTAATAAAAATCAGGGGGTTTAAAGGCAAGGTTCACCCTGACATTAAGTTGGCTTTAATATGAGCAGAACAATGAGAAAAACATATTAGTGAAAGTTAGGCGAAAATCCATCTAGTTATGAAGTTTCAAAGTTGTATATTAGTGACGTCACATGCGAGCAGCTCCCCATATGTCATGTGATATAAATTCCATAAAAGTGCCGTTTTCTCAGAAATTTGAAAATGATTTTGTTTGTGCATTCAATATATTATCAGAAACATTATTCCACACATGCAACTGTGAAACAACCCCATTCAATTATCATGAACTATTAAAAAAATTGCAATTTATGGAATTTTTATTACATGACATATGTAAAGCTGCTCGCATGTGACGTCACAACTTTAAAACTTTGAAACTTCATAACTCTGTTATTCTTTGATGGATTTTCGCCAAACTTTCACTAATATGTCCCTCTCATTGTTCTGCTTTGACTAAAACCAACTTGATGTCAGGGTGAACCTTGCCTTTTCGCTCCCGCCCACGATTCTCGCCATAGACATACCCAGACACCATCGCATCGAGTTTTTATTTGGCAGTGGTTTGGCCGGGAAACAAGGTTCTCGATGGTCGTGAGGACCACTTTTTTTTAGCTTATCGCTTCGCTGTTAAAGGCATCGTATAACACTGTTTCAAGTTAAAAAATCTGAGCTATATGATTCCCCATGCTACTGATGTCTCTGATAAGGTCTAAAAATGAAGTCCTGAAAAAAATTGCAGTTTAAAATGATCATTAATTGCTTCTGAAAAGTGAAAATCATTGAGCGACCATTCCCGTTTTCCTCCATAGACTGCTGTGTAGCAGAATTTTCTATCAGCTGAGATTTAATTCATGCGCCGATTTTGATCTGTATATATTTCATGAGTGACCGCATGACTCTCTAAAGTTTTGTGTTCTAGTGTGTTTATTTTTTTATTTATTACTTGTATACCAAAGACTTTTAAAGATTGTGTCAGGGATGTGCAAGTCCATTACTTCCCTTCATCGTTCATTATCAATACCAAACGGTAGTTTAGTTCTTACAAATGGTGTGTTTAAAGTTTGAGATCCATACGTCATGAATTTGTTGTTTTATGAGAAAAACTAATAACGACATGTTACCAGAATGTTGTTCCGTGAGTTTCAATTTTGCTCAAACTGCGAATCACGGTTATTGTGTAACGTCGCAAGACCAGCGGAGCGCACTGATTGGTTAAACGGCTTACCTCCGCACGACCTTTGGCTAACGGCTGATCGGACAATTTTGGAACGGCACGTGCACGTTTGACGTCATGAATTATTATTATTATTATTATTATTATTATTATTATTATTATTATTATTATTATTATTATTATTATTATTATTATTATTATTATTGTTATTATTATTATTATTATTATTATTATTATTATTATTATTATTATTATTATTATTATTATAGTATTATTATTATTATTTATTATTATTATTATTATTATTATTATTATTATTATTATTATTATTATTATTATTATTATTATTATTATTATTATTATTATTATTATTATTATTATTATTATTATTATTATTTGTCCATCCAAACACTACCAGATATGTCAGAAAGCAAAGTTTTACAATTTCTTTAAATAAGGCTTCCACAAAGTTATATAGTGTCTTTAAGCCGTGAACGGACATGATTTGGCCATGCCCAACGGACCTGAAGGCCCCTATTTTTTGCTGGTCGCCAAGCCGTTTGTCTGTGGAACAGGTTCCCACCCCCAAAGATTTTACCCTGCCGCCGCCTCCGTGCCTTCACCGTATGTGGATTAGCGTGTTCGTGCCGGATTTCCATCATGTTCTGAACGCCTTAACCTTGAAGTACATCACCGCCCTTCGTCTTGCCATCAGATCTCCTTGGTTCCCGTCCTTTATTGATTTCCGGGGGATAGGATGCGAAGGAGGTAGCACGATCATCGGAAGCACTCTGATAGCCGTTAATTGCAAAATGTAATAAATATTTTGTGCAAATGAAACTAATGCCAAAATCCTGTTGACATGCCACGCTGTACAGTTGTCACGTGATCACCCAAAAATGTTTTGCTATGCTTATTTGATGCATGGTCGATGTACTTTCTTCCGACTATCAAGAAACCAAGCGTTTTTTTTTTCATTTACCTCCCAGATCCCAGCGTATTCGTAAACGATGTGATAAAGCAATTGTTAGTAATAACAAATATTATTGAGCTAGCTTTATATACCCGGTCGTTGCAGGTATTATTAAAAAACTCAATATTGTAAATAGTCTGGTAATGTTATCTTTTTAAAGTATTTTTTCGTCATTCAGCGAAGCAAACAGAATAGTGAAACAATAACTTAATAGTAACTTAATAATTCCTCACAATAGTAGCAAGCATCGAGGAACAACATACATGTAAGCATGACGACATTATGCAATTACATCCATCAAAAGGACAAAGGTGAACTACAATCGTTGTTCCAAATTCGGATTAAAGGTAAATGACATGATTGGGGGTAGTCCTCAACTTGGGCTGAAACTACTCTAGAATCAAGTAAACTATGCAAGGATTCTGCTGTGAAAGTTTTGGAGTCAAACGTTGACTCATTCTAAAATAACTTATGTCAATATCTCTTTTAGTATTGTATGACTCCCTATGGATCTTATTTTTATCTGACCCAGATAAAATTAAAATACTAGTATGTTTATGCTTGATTTTCCTTAAGTAAACAAATTAGAGGCAAATCCTTCCAGATGGGAGATCCATTCCAGCT
>JZLH01S0018369.1:24235-39575 GCA_001188425.1 Eucidaris tribuloides | reverse complement strand
AACTTGGAATGGGCCGGAAAGCACTGCTGTTACATTAGAGCCTGTATATTTAAAACCAATGAAGCGAGACCTTTGAAATTTTTACAGAAACTACAAATTAAATGAGCTTTCTAAATATGTAAACTTTATTGAGTATAAAACTTGATTTTGGTAATTATTTTGTTGTCTACGAGAGGGACATTTTTTCTGGGACACGCTGAATTTTTTGAAACTGTGGTCAATGCTAACATGTGTTCTCAAGATCATAGCAGCAGCAGAGAAGTGTCAATGAGTTGTAATCTATGATGACATGGGGTTCTTAGATACACATGTTCACAGAGAACATTACAAATTACTCAAAATGAGGAATATGTCATTTTGACGTCATGTAAATGTTATTATGTGCTGATAAAATTTAAGACAATCAGATATGTAAATACAAATACGTTGTATCTTTTTGCACAAAGTATATTATCTCAGTTTATCTACATGTACTATTTGTGTATTTTTTATCTCAAAAATTTTACTGCCATTTTCTATATAGCAGTATACGTGTATGTTTTTCCATCAATAATGAATGAATCATTGTGTTATAGCAGAGTATTGATCAAATTTTAATAAAGCATTCTTACAGTAATAAAATTATCCGCGAGGTTTGGCTAAATGGTGTTTTATTTTGTATCACAATTGAGTTTTTATGAACGATCAAGGTAAAATACGTGATTATGAACGTTAATATCACACTTATCTTTAGCAGAAAAGTTCAACATAATGAATCGTTAAAATGATAACAGCATTCATATATATATATATATATATACACATATATATACAAGATACGTTCATGGTAATTTGGAAGTGGGTAAGAGCTGTCAAAAAATCAATGTGTAATATTGGCGTATATCTAATCATTTACATTAACATTAAGGATATGCTTATATTTTATGTTTTAAGGACATTAGCTTTACGAGCTTGAACAAGATTACTAGTTGTACCTGTTTGGAAGAGGCAAATTCGAGCTTAGTTGTACCTATTATATTGGGAAGAGGCAAATTCGAAGCCTTCTGAATACTTGTCTTTTATACGCTCAGGCTAAGCGAAAATCAGCACCCACATCACCCGACAACCCATTTTGTTTGATATGGATATTATGATGGGTTAATTAAGGAAAAATGATTCAAACAATATGACACGTTATAAAACATGATAGGTGTAATGGATACAATTATCAAGTGTCTATCATGACTGTAGATAATCATGCAAAGTGAATAACGTGTTGAAATTGAGACTGGTTCTGGAACTGGTACTGGTATATATAGTCTGTATTAAGAGTAGTTGTAACTTGACAACTTGATCTCATCTGCGAAGGTTAAAAAGTGATGATATCAAATCTGCTCAAACAATAACCTTTTCTGCTTGTCCATGTATACTTGCGGTTGATTGAGAACATTTTGAAACACGCATCACCAAATTTTGTGCCAATTATACAGAGCCATCCTAAAGCTGTCAACACGCTCTAAAATGAATTTGGCTGATAAGGACGTGATTATCTACATCCTAGCAAATTATCGGTGAAGCAGGTATGTGAACTGTTTTTGTTCTTATCGCATATTCATAAAATACTTCCACAAAGAATATGAGAATTACGTTTTAATTCCTCTACTAAGTAAACTCGAACTCAAACTTTATTTAAAAAAAAAATACGATTATTTTCCGATGTAGGTTCCTTACAAATTGTAGTGAATAATTGCGCTAAAATCATGTATAATAAAGTTTTATTCGACTTCATCAAGATTAATTAACAACACACAGGGCAGAAAAAAGCACGCTGATTTGTGTTAATGCGTGTGTTCAAAACCAATTGTTCTCAGTTTTGACCCAGTTAAGGCAATTTGGGATTTGCAGGGGCGGCGCCAGGGTGAAATCTTAGGGTGGGCAAAAATACGTCATCAGGTTTTTCCGGACAATAATATAAACTATGGTGCAAATCGACACGACAAGCAAAACACGGAGGAGGGGGGGGGGGGTCATCAGGTTTTTTTTTCAAACACTGATCTATGCTGCAAACCCATGCGTGGTACCAGGGCGTCTATGGCAGAAAATCTATAGGGGCGAAATTATCAACGAATATTCAAAACCCCTCATTTTCATTACTTTGAAAACCATAGGGGCGGCTGCTCCCTACCAATTTTTGCCTGCCATTTTTCCCAGCCAAACTGCACCTGACTAAGCGGGAGAGGGGGCAGGGGGCAGTACAACGAAAAACATTTTTTGCCTGCCTTTCCCAGCCAAACAGCATCCGACAAGCTTTTACAATTATTTGGTGACTGACAAAATGAAAATGCCAACTGCATGGGTGCGTGATTTTGCCGATTACGAGAACAAAATGGCGGGGGGGGGGAGGGGGGGGGAGGGGGGGTGTCGATACCCCCGATTCCCTCTAGTGACGGCCCTGTATACATAAGTTACGAAATGTGTGTTTTAGTTTCCCAGGGCAGGGCATCTGCATGGTCATACAAAGAATTAGTCCAAGAGATAGCCAGAATTTATTTGACAAAAATGACCAGATGTCTTGTTATGATATTTGGGTAGAACATCCCTTGACACATTTGAAAAGTGATTTCTTGAGTGTCGTGAGTGGTGGAACGTGACGTCAGAGGTCAATGACCTCTAATTTGACCCCAATTCCTATGTATCCAGTTTTCTGCATATATTTCCTGAACTGATATTTGAATTTTTACGTCAGTGGTGTCTACTGAAAGATATTAAAAATATCTATCCAACGATACCCGTTGTGATGAGATTTGATTATGTTAAAGTCCTCATTTTGGGCTAAAAACTCAAAATTTTCACATTTTTGGGGATTTTTGTACAAATTAGCCTAACATAAAACTAATACATTAATAAAGCGGATTTGGTTTTTAATACGATTTACACCTCAAAAACTTTCCCATAATATATACTAAAAGATGACCAAAAAGAATGTCGACAGGTCAAGCCGTAACTGCGCAACGTCATGGAAAGTTCAATGACCTCTAAATTTACACAATTTCCCCTAAAATTGGTTTTCCTATAATAAATCTTAAACAGATGCATAGTTTTTCACATAATGGACGTCAAATGAAAGATATCACTATCTGTCCAATGGTATCCATTGTGAGCAAATTTGGGAAATTCAAAAGCCCTTATTCTGGGCCAAAACTCTCAAATTTTAACATTTTTTCAGATTATAGTACAAATTGGCATGAAATTCAAGTAAAAAATTACAACACTTTAAGTTTTGCATACGATTCACACCTCAAGACCTTTCCCGCAATATTCACTAAAAGATGACAAAAAAGTATGTCAGCAGGTCAAGTCGTCCTTCCACAAGGTCACTGAAAATTCAATGACCCCTAAAATCGTATAATTTTTCCTAATATTGATTTTCCTATAATAAATCTTACACAGATACTTGGTTTTTCACATAATGGGCGTCAGATGGAAGATATTTGTTATATCTGTCCAATGATATCCATTACGAGGAAATTTGGTACATTTAAAGCCCTCATTTTGGGCCAAAACTATCAAATTTTCAAATTTTTCGGATTTTTGTACAAATCGGCCTGAAATTAAAGTTAAAATTTTCTAAAACGCTTTTGGTTCTGCAAACGATTCACACCTCAAGACCGTTCCCACAATATATATTACAAGATGACCTAAACGTATGTTACCAGGTCAAGCCTACCTTGTGCAAGGTCACTAGAAGTTCGATGACCTCTAAATTTGCATATTTCCCCTTGTATTGGTTTTCCTATTATAAATCTTAAACGGATAAGTGGTTTTCCAAATAATGGGTGTCAAATGAAAGATATCACTAATATCTATCCAATTATTCCCATTGTGAGGAAATTTGAAAATTTTAAAGCCCTTATTTTGGGCCAAAACTCTCACATTTTCACATTTTTTTCGGATGCTGGTATAAACTGGCCTGTTTACTGTAATTTTTGTAAAAAAATAATATACATGGCTTTTAAAGAGTTAGAAAGGTTTTTTTTTTTGGTTTGTTTGTTTTTTGAAAATGCTATCAAAATATCTCCACCACATCGCATGCGTTGCCAGAGGTTTATTTTTTTTTCAAAATATCTCAGACATCTATGTGGTGTGTGTCTATCTGAGTATGTACTGATTATGAATGACCATTTGCAGACGTGTTTGCATCAGCGATTAGCAGAGAGAGAGGCAAAGAAACAGACCTTCCCACATCATGATATTTATGAAGTTATGTCATTACAACTGGAAATCCATTAGTTCAAATGGATGACCAGACAAAATATCATACGCCTTTGGATTGTACCAAATTACGTCTAATAAATGAATGAACCAGCAACTCCGTTTTGTGTTGTGAGGTGTACTGTAGAAAACGTGATTTGAGAGTTAAGATTTATTTTTTCCCTCTCCTGTGGGCCGCACCACCCTACTTTCTCTTGCATGGTAAACGCTTGTTTTCTGCGCTCACCCGTGGGATTATAGCCTTATAAATATATACGATTCATGTAAAATAATTGAATCCTGCGTGCAAAAAGTGTTTGTTGTTGTTTGTGTGAGTGTGTGCCCGTGCACGCGTGTATGTTAATCGTGTACGTTATGATACGCCACCGTGCGTATTGCGTGCGCGCGCGTGTGTGTGTCTGTATATGTGTGTGCATGTGTATGTCCATATGTGCATTTGAATGCGTCAGTATGTATTTGTGTATGTGTGGTTTGTGTGTGTGTGTGTGTGTGTGTGTGTGTGCGTGCGTGCGTGCGTGCGTGCGTGCGTGTGTGTGTGTGTGTGTGTGTGTGTGTGTGTGTGTGTGTGTGTGTGTGTGTGTGTGTGTGTGTGTGTGTGTGTGTGTGTGTGTGTTTGGGCATGTGTGTGTGCGTATCTGTTTGTGTCTGTGTGTGTGTGTATGTGCTTGATGGAACATACGTTTTGATCGACCCATCTAGACAGATGATCATCCCCACTAGGTGTGAGGTCCTGTCTACGCCACTGGTTAAGTGAAAGATATTAATCTAAATGATAGCCATCGTGGTTAAATTTAACAATCTTAAATCCCTCATTTCAGGCCCCCCCCCCCCGATGTAACAGTTTTAAAAGGAGTTTTTGCACAGTGGCCTAAAGTAAAACATCCAGTTACGAAAATTGTATACATTTGATTTTTTTAACGTTTTTAAAAACTGTATATGCACTAAAACATGAATTAGAAAATGTGCTCTGCAAATATATAATCCCATGCATGACTATAGTAATATCATTTCACTACTTAATAGCTTGTTTTCAAATATTTTCGCATGACATAAAATAGTTTACACTGTAACAAGTATTTAACTTTCTTCCAAACGAAATATTGTATTTACTGAGGGTGGATCAATATGGTTTTATGTTTCGTTAACAAAGTTTACGTTAAGAAAGCGTATGAACATTTTCCTGGTTGAATAAATTCATCGCATTGAGGCTGTCATTAACTCATTCCAGTACATTTATTCAAGATTTTGTTAGATGCAAAAGGACAATGGACACGTTGTGAGTAATTTGGCTACTGCAGGTTCACTGGTTTGTTTTAATGCATTTGAATTCATTGGCAAAAAAGATTGCGGTGTGAGAGCAAACTGATGTGTGATGAAGAAATAATTATGGACATCTATGCATGCACAAAGTGGAGTGTTATGTCCTTGAGACAGGGGCGGATCCAAGATTTTTAAATGGGGGGACACGAAAACTTTGTGCGCGTAGCGCACATAATAGCGCGAAGCGGCAAAGCTGCAGGGGGTTCCATGGCCCTGGAGGCTTTACGATTTTAAACATTCTCTTTGGCTCTATATATTTTAAGCGATTTAAAGCAAAATTCATTATTTTTATTCTTTTATTGTATTGTTAGATATCATGATTGATCAGACTGTGTCTGAATCCCATTGGTCATATTTTGTTCGTGTTTACATTGTTGAACTTCAATTAAAAATAATTGTCAGTTACATAGTACTAGTGCTTAAATGGATATAAACAAACATCCTAAAAGTTTAGAAAGTTTGCTGCCACTGGCAAGATATGCATGAATATACATCAGCCTTGGAGTATGAAATAGCCTAGATATACACACAGTAGCATATGGGAGGAAATAGGCACTGTGAATCCAGTCAACCTAAGCACTCATAGATTTTCACTTGTTTAAAGCACTAAATAATCATTTTGAAATACAATTTTTCAGGACTTCACTTAAACCTTATCAATGACATTGAGAGCGTGGGCGACTATGTGGATTGTAGTTTACATTTGTGGAAACCGTGGTCATTGTAAACTCGTGTCTTTAACTAAATGTTTCTCAAACACTTGCTGGCATAAATGTATTTTGTGTTTAGTTTGCTGCAGATTTTCCTTTAGCATGAGTCATCATTACCACCCCCACATGATCTTCATCGTAATCATCTTTATCATTACCATCATTATCACAATCATCGATCGTCTTCATCGTTATGATCAACAATAATTGATCTTTATCTCCACACCCTCACCTCTTCCACGCGAGATTTTATGTACGTCTAATAAAAACCATTTTCTCAAAGTTACTTGATATTCATATGTACACGTACTTTAACTTTATGGGCTGTTGTTTCCCTATAAATATCGGCACTCAACCTTTAATATCACAGGCCGTCATTTTCCGGAATTGTAAAAACAAATCATTATGCAGAAAATATTAGTTTACAATACTGGAATTTTTTAAACCTAAGTATTCCCTTCCATTTGTTCATGTTGTGTTATCTGAATTAGAAATATCAGAAATAAATTAAATCTCCAGAAATTAAATCCAAGATTCAAATTCACATTTTCAGTTAAAATTGTCTTTTATGGTATAACTCCAAAGATAAGAGGTTAGATTACACGTTGCAGTTCAAGAAAACTGTCGAAAAATATGTCTAGTTTATAAGACAGTTTTCAGCCAATTGGTCATAAACTAGTTTGTTGAATCAAGGGGGAGGCTAACGAAGATGGAGATTTCACAGATACGAACGAAGAGGTCAATGATAAGCAATGTTTTGTTAGATTTTACACATTTATCAGGAGTATCCCAGTAAACAGGACTATTATAAAATTATGACAGGGGTTGGTTTGATAGAATTCAAACGTGTATATGGGAGTGTTGATCTTGCTTGGGAACCCAATTTGATATTATTGGTTATTTGGTGTTTACACCACGTTGTAGTTTATTTGTTGTTGCTTCTGTTGTGTGTATATTGCACAGTAAATGCATTTATATGGTATATGTTATATGTAGTTTAAAAACCTTTTCCCGTGAACACAAATCAAATCCCAAGTGAAAATGAATTGAATTCAAATGTTACCCCATTACGCGGAGACCATTGTACTTGAAAGCCATAACACTCCATCCTGTGCATATAGACTTCTACACTTATTTCTTTAAATCACAGTATCTGCTCTCACCACCACAGAACAAACACCAATCTTAGTGAAATCACTTGCATCAAAACAAATCAAGAACCCATGCAGTGGACCCCCCCCCCAAAAAAAAAAAAAAATAAATAAATAATAAAATCACCTATGTGCCTCAATGTTAAAGCAATTTAAATACATGGTCCTGGAATGGTATCAGACTTTGGTGCGATGAATTTGTTCAACCAGGAAAATGTTTATATGTTATCATGACATAAATTTTGTTGATTAAAAATGAAATCATTGATCATGGGTACAATATTGTTTGTCATTATGTGTTAGTGTAATTATTATTTATAAAAAAAAACTTGTTACAGTGTGTTAAGTGTTTTTGGTCATGGGAAAGACCTAAAGAAACTGTTGAAAAGTGAAAGAGTATAATATTTTGCATGATACTGAGTTTAAATCAGTACACGTGTTTAGGCCACAGTCGCTATTTGATCTATTAGTGCATATACTAGAATTAGTTTCTTTATTAAAAACATCAAGTTCATTTTTTCTCGTAACTTAGACCTTTTGGTTTAGGACAGTTTGGAAAAAATAGAAAAAATGTTAAATCCAGGGAGTTTGTGCCCAAAATGAGGTTTTAATCTTTTGTAAATCTTGTCAATATATTAGACAACATTAACATAAAAATCAAGGTATACCTTTACAAAATTTGTGCTGAAAATCAATAACAAGAGAAACGATGTGAATTTAAAGGTCAGTGAACTTTTAATTACCTTGCTCAAGGACGGCTTGACCTTTCGCCATATACTTTAAAGCCTATTTTTAGTATATATTATGAGAAAGGTTTGCTGTTATTTAAAATTATCAAATTTTATCAAACTGTATATCATTCGATAGACATTCTAAATATCTTTTATTTGACACTACGTATGTGAAAATCTACCCACAGTATCTGTACAAGAATTATTATGCTATAAACCAATAACGGGAAATTATGTTACTTTAGAGGTCATTGAACTTCAAATGAACTTCCTCATCTTTTAGTATTTAAGGTGTAGATCCTGCTGACATACTTTTTTTTGGTCATCTTGTAGTTTATATTGTCGGAAAGGTCTTGAGGTGTGAATCATTTGCAAAAACCAAATCGTTTTAGAAAATTTAAACTTAATTTCAGGCCAATTTGTACCAAAATCTGAAAAATGTGAAAATTTGATAGTTTTGGCCCAAAATGAGGGCTTTAAATGTTTCAAATTTCCTCGCAATGGATATCATTGGACAAATGTAACAAATATCTTCCATTTGACGCCCATTATGTGAAAAACCAAGTATCTGTTTAAGATTTATTATAGGAAAATCAATGTTAGGGGAAATTATAGGATCTTAGGGGTCATTGAATTTTCAGTGACCTTGTGGAAGGACGACTTGACCTGCTGACATACTCTTTTGTCATCTTTTAGTGTATATTGCGGGAAATGTCTTGAGGTGTGAATCGTATGCAAAACTGAAAGTGTTGTTGTATTTTTTACTTGAATTTCATGCCAATTTGTACTCTAATCTGAAAAAAATGTTAAAATTTGAGGGTTTTGACCCAAAATGAGTGTTTTAAATTTTCCAAATTTGCTCACAATGGATACCATTGGACAGATATCAGTGATATCTTTCATTTGACGTCCATTATGTGAAAAACTATGCACCTGTTTAAGATTTATTATAGGAAAACCAATATAAGGGGAAATTATGTAAATTTAGAGGTCATTGAACTTTCAATGACCTTGCGCAGTTATGGCTTGACCTGCCGACATACTTTTTGGTCATCCTTTAGTGTATATTATGGGAAAGTTTTTGAGGTGTAAATCGTATTAAAAACCAAATCCGTTTTATGAACTTATTAGTTTTATTTAAGGCCAATTTGTACAAAAATCCCAAAAAATGTGAAAATTTTGAGTTTTTAGCCCAAAATGAGGACCTTTAACATAATCAAATCTCATCACAATGGGTATCGTTGGATAGATATTTTTAATATCTTTCATTAGACACCACTGACGTAAAAATTCAAAAATCAGTTCAGGAAATATATGCAGAAAACTGGATACATAGGAATTGGGGGTCAAATTAGAGGTCATTGACCTCTGACGTCACGTTCCACCACTCACGACACTCAAGAAATCACTTTTCAAATGTGTCAAGGGACGTTTTACCCAAATGTCATAACAAGACACCTGGTCATTTTTGTCAAATAAATTCTGGCTATCTCTTGGACTAAATGTAGAACCATTTGAGAATAGTAACAAGAAAAGAAGCAGACATTGCAAATATTAAATCATTGCCTTGAACAACACTTCATTTTGCAATATTTAGAGATTCGGCTTACGATACATGTATTACATTTGCGTTAGTGTCGTGCTTGCTTCACACTTTTCAGTTTTTGCTAACTTTCGTATCATATTCTTTTGGAAACGAAGACATTCGCGGGTTCTCAAAACAGACGATTGTATAGCTCATTTATGTCAGCCGTTGTGTAAGGAGGGTTTATAATCGGTTACGTCAATAACAAAGGACCTTCGATCAAGTTTACATTGGCGATCAGATCAAACTTATATAACCATAAAAAAAACGATCATATAACACTTGCCGATAAATAATGGCAGATGATCTCCTGTGAAGGGTATTCCGCCAAATAATTTGGCAGAAGGACGCAAGTGACAAAAGGGTCATTTTTTACAAATAAGATTGTGTCTGTGATTCACATTGACATCTGTGCTTTTTCCCGGCGAAATGGCCTGAATATCTTTCAATAGAAGTGTTACGGGCGTGGAATACATTAAAACAAGTGTTAGAGGACATTTTGTAGATTTGGTCGTATGGCGCCTTTCTTCATCCCTGTGGGTAGCATTTCCCCAAAACTCCCATGTTCTTCAGCTCTTAGTTTAACTTCTGTCCCCTGTTAATTGTACTTCTAATTAGTTTCTCTTACCAATGTCATTCATGTCTTTGTATAGTTATGTTGTGCTTCCAATCTCCCATCACGGACTTCCTGTGTCTCCCTCTTATACTTGACCGTTAACTTAACCTTGTTAAATCCTTAAAATTGTGCGCCCTTTATTAGTCTGTCTAGCCCATTTAAGAGATTAGCTCAATTACCTGGAATGTCGAGCCCTATAGAGGTCATTCTTTGTTCGTACCCCGAATGTCATGTCCCTGAAGGTCATTCTTTGTTCTTGCTCTGAATGTCAAGTCCCTGGAGGTTATCCTTTGTCCCTATACCTTGAATGGATGTCAAAATCTTGGAGGTCATCTTTTAGTGTATAAATATCGCCTCCATCCTCATGTAAGCGCAGATCGTACTTGAGAGCCTTACGTAGTTCAGAGCTTGGTTCTTAAATGGGAGTCAGCTCGAGTCGGAGATGGGAGACCGCTTAGTTCAGATACTGGATTTTGGGTTTCGGTTTTAGCCAGTGTTGTTAAGTAGCGGACGACAGTTACACAGAATTACGGAGTCGTGAAATAGTGACAAGTGTTAACTGATACGTATTACTTTTATGTTGAACTTGCATTATTCTGGAAGTGCTACAGTTACATTGAGACTGCTCGCCAAGTATGAATAAACTGTGTTAAACTTATTTGGAGATCTGAACTATGTTTTCATTCCGTGTGTCAATCTTCTACCGTTCTACTTTGGACAATCAATCATCATTTACCTACTCATCATAAAAACCTACGTCGCGCAACACAACAACCCATCAACTCAACTCATCACGAATTATAAACACCAAAACTTTACAACAACTAATCAACTCAACAACTTCATCGCGCGTTACGGAATTATAATTTCTTCTCCAAATTTTGCCTGAAGGTACAGCATGCCAAGGATGTTTCAAAAACTCGAATAACTCAAATTTGAGTGATTTGTTACTTGCTTCCTTTTACCAAAGAAGGGCAGTAGTTGTCGGCGGTGATTCACCCCGGTTTGGTACCAAACTTTTCCGTCCGAGAACGAAATTCAAAATTTACATGTTCTTCGTCGCGACTCGCGAGTTTGTATACTCCGTCTCGTAGAATGGCCGAACAGGGTGAATATGACGCTGATGTTTCCAAGAAGCACGGGGATGAGCCGAACAAGGAAGAGATCAAAGAAGAGATCAAAGGAGGATCGCCTCCAAAGAGAGAGCGTGATACTTGGACCGATCAACTGGACTTCCTCCTGGCCCTGATCGGGGCGTCGGTCGGCCTCGGGAACGTCTGGCGATTCCCGTACCTGTGCTACAAGAATGGCGGTGGTGAGTTTTAAGCTCGTGTAGTACTTTGAAAAATATAAGATGATTTCAATCAGGAGTTAAAATATTGATGCACGTAACACATGAAACTAGAACGGAAAATGTTGATCATTTATCACCGGTGTGATGGCTTAGTGGATAGAGCGTCCGCCTCACTTGCGGAAGGTCGCGGGTCGAGCCCCGGGCCGGGTCATACCAAAAACTTTTAAAAATGGTACCTTCTGCTTTCTAGCCAGGCACTCGGCATTCTAGAACAGAGAAGGGTAATAATAACATTTATGTTATGCAGGACCCACTGGAAGAGCAGTCTATCAGACTGAAGTGGCTACCCTGGGTAAATAAGACGTTATATTATTATTATTATTATTATTATTATTATTATTATTATTATTATTATTATTATTATTATTATTATTATTATTATTATTATTATTATTATTATTATTATTATTATTGTGGTAACAATGATGAGAGAGTAATCTTAACCAGTTGTCACATGATGTAGCAAACGAAAATTGCGACTTCCCCGATGTTTTCAGTCTATTGGTGTTATGTTTGGCTATGTTATCATCATTTAAATTAATCTCGTATAGTAAGCGATCATTGTTACCACTGTAGCTTTTTTAAACCAATCTTCAAAATTCCACATACATGTAGTTAACATTATATATCAGATAAAAAAATGTGTAAGTTTCATATTGGCGGTATTTTAAATCCATCACGTGCGAAAATATCAATTTGAACCTTTATACCGTAAAGACGAATGACGCAAGAAATTGTAGTGTCAAAAGTGGCGGCAATTTCATAAATTTAAGATAAAGCTGGGAAAGAAACCGTTTGAAACGATTTCGATGCTTGCCATTTTCAATGTCACTTTGTGTTATTTTCCTGTTACTTAACTCGAATTTTCATTTTTTTCGAGAACATGCGCCCTTTTTGAGTTACATAATTGCGAATTTGACAACTTTGCGTTAAGTATTTATAATTTTGTACCTTTTGAGTGAAATTACACAATTTGGGCGTTTATAAAGTGGTCCATATCGAATAATGTCATAATGAAGAGTCTTAATTTCTTCTTTCTCCTCCAAGGTGGAGAGATTACCCAATGCAGGTGCGCCCACTACAGAGGAGCTGGAACACAAAATCAAACAATTTTCCCCTCCCTGTAGGGATGGGGTATTTCATTCACCCTAGCATCGTAATTCGGTTATAATTCTCGTGAAACGGTTTTGATGGTTTGGGAAGACTAACAATAAACGACAAATACCAATATGCTATAATACTTTGAAGCGACCTCAGAAAAATAACCACACCCAGCAAAAAAAAAGCGCCTCCCATTATTATAAGACAGTGGGGATCAAGGATACGTCTCCTAATTAAAGATGGCGGCCTTCGCTCCACATCATTGTATCCAATGTAAAGGAACGTGACATGAAAGTAAAATTTAGGATATTCACTATAGTCAAACGTCTTTAGAATTGACAAAAAAAAAAAAGAAATTAAAACTTGAACAGGTCCTGAATAAATATGAGGCGTATCCTCCTTACTGCTATCCTATGAAGATGGGAGGCGCTTTCTTCTTCGCTGGCTGTGGTTGTCTTTCCGAGGCCGCTTCAAATTTGTGTTTGTTGGAAAACCGTTTCACGGGAAATATGAAACCAAATTACAATGCTAGAGTGAATTATACACTCCGCCCCTATAAAAAAAAAGGAGGCGAAAATTGTTTGATTTTGTGTTCCAGCCCCCCCCTGCCGTGGGTGAGCATGCATTCGATAATCTCTCCGTCTTGGAGAAGAAAGGAGAAGGCCTATTCATTGATTTTATTTCAATTAATTTGTTCATGTTCCATTTATAACTTCACTACAGAAAGACCTCAAAATACATGCGTTATAGCGTATGTTGCAATACTTTATGGATCCATATAGTCCGATCTTAACAAAAGCATATCACCGTAAATTCAATATAAATTACAACATGTAGGTATAATCCTTTTTTGTAAAAGACACTATATAACAGTGTGGAAGCCTCATTTTAAAAATTGTCAAACTGTGCTATCTGACATATCTGACAGTGTTTGGATGGGCAAATAAACACCCTATAGAACACAAAAGTTTAGACAGTTATGCTGTCACCAGTAAAATATGTACAGACAAAGCTAGGCACATTAATTTATTATCAGCCGATAGGAAATTCTGCCACACAGCACTCTATGGGGGAGAACAGGAATGGCCGCTCAATGATTTTCACTTTTTAAAGGCACTTAATAATCGTTTTCAACTTCAATTTTTTCTGGGGTTCATTTTTAGACAAATTATCAGAGACACTGGTAGCATGAGGAATCATGAAGCTCAGATTTTTTAACTGGAAACATTGTTATACGATGCCTTTAATGTCAAAGTACCTCAAAACCAAAGACGCTATTCCTGCATACTCAACCCATTTAACCCACCAGACACGCCTGACACGTTATAAACAAGTCGAATTGACATTACAAAGAAGGTGCCGCGAGTTATGATAAACTATATATGCCAAAACAAATGATTTGGTTTGAATAATCAAACATAAAAACTGAAGAAATCACGGACTTGAAGTGGCAGCTGAGATATTTCATTTAAACAGTCCTTTTCCCATAAAATCAACACCCTTATGAAACAGGGACGGCGCCACGAGAGGGGGGGGGGTTGTTGCGGGGCGGCCGCCCACTATTTTTTTTTCAAAGTAATGAAATACGCGGGAGTTTTATCGTGTTGTTGAACAGATTTTGCCCCCCCCCTCCTATGTTGTTCATTTGGTGACTTGATTTTTTTTTTTTTTTTTTTGGCGGCGGGTGGGGGTTGGTGCTAAAAAAGGTTTTTGCTCGTGTTCGGCCCCCTGTCCCTCCCCCCTCCCCTCCGTTGCCGGATGATGTTGTTTGGTTGTTAATTTAAGTAGGTAACCATGCTTTTTTGGCGCGGCCAAAATGTTTCCTGACAAATTTTTCGCCCCTCCTTAATGATTTTCCTCCTGGTTCGCCGCCCTTTATTATGAAAGCAGTGGTTATGTGGGTCATATAATTCCCGACGGGTCGATGATGTAATGTTTGTTTTCACGGGCGGATCCTGGTTTGGGGATGTGCACATCTTGGAGAGGTGGGACTAAAATTTAGAAAATCAGCTGTTGAAAGCAGAAAAAGGGGGTGCGCATTTCGATTTGCTTGCCAAAAGCAGAATTCCTCTGACTTAGCAGGGGGAGAGGGGGGGGGGCGGCGGTGCACAGCCTACGCGTTTTTGCAGTTGATACGTGATGCATACGATTTCCCGACCGGTCGATGACTTGATTTCTGTATTATCGATGTTAGGTAGTATGGGTGACGATGAAAATATTCTACACCTGATTGTTATTTCGAGTTAGTAGTAAACCATAAACCTCGAACGGAATTCAACACATTATTAGCTAGGGCGTCGATCCATGTTTCGGATTGGGGAGGGGGGCAAAAGTGAAAAAAAATGTCCCAAATTTTCGGCGCCAAAATTGTAATACAGAATTTTAATTGACAATTTTGTATTTCATTGTATTTTAGAGTATTTTTAATCCCACGTTTAATGGTTTTAAAGTGCTTTCCAATGCTTTTAAATCATATATTGGCATTGCATATCATGAATGTTTCAAGTTGTCAAAATAATTG
>JZLH01S0018369.1:13444-24210 GCA_001188425.1 Eucidaris tribuloides | reverse complement strand
TCGATGCCTCTGATTGTTAGTATTGATTTGATTTTGTAATATTGTTTACTTTTTTAATCTGTTTTAATCGATTCCATTCTAGTTTAATGTCTGTTTTTTATTACATGAATGTTATCACGTTGTCGGAAGGTAAATAGATTACAGTCAATAGTCATAATCTTTCCAGGGTTGTCACCCCTTCGAAGCCTTGCTTTTTGTGTGAACCCCTGGAACCAACTGAAAATTTCCGTAATAGAAAACACAATTTGTATTGCTCATTATTTATGGTAATTCGTATTATACGACATTATTTGTATCATGAAATTAAACTGTACTCATGTCTTTTTATTATATTAACATGTATTTTCTTTGCAAAATGTTCATAGAAAAAAGTTGCAGAAATCAATAATGAAATGATTCTGTTGGCCCGTGACGATGTGCTAGAAGAAAAATGCACGGTAGCTCGGGCGACGTCATTTACATGTATCTTCCCCCTCTCTTTACACTCTCGTCCTCGTCCTCGTCCTCGTCCCCGTCCTCCTCGTCCTCGCCCTTGTTCTCCTACTACTATACGACTAGGTCAGTAAGCCTATAATACCACCACTATTAGTAGTAGTAGTACTACTACTAGTACTACTAGTACTACTAGTACTACTACTGCTATTACTTCTACTACTACTACTACTACTACTACTACTACTACTACTACTACTACTACTGCTACTACTACTACTACTACTACTACTACTACTACTACTAGTACTACTACTACTACTGCTACTACTACTACTACTACTACTACTACTACTACTACTACTACTACTACTACTAGTACTACTACTACTGCTACTACTACTACTACTGACTACTACTACACTAACTCAGGAGGGGCAAAAAATCTGTCGGGAAAATTTTGTCGGCCCACCACAAAATTACCTGCCAAATACAAGGCCATAAACTTCAACGCGACAAGAGCGAGGGGGGGGGGGCGGGTACAGAGAGGTGACGACAACCAAAGCCATTTTTTTGTCACGCCAAAACAATTTTTTACGCCAGTAAATGAATAAACAATAGGGGTGGAGGCAAAAATTTCAATAAAGGTAAAACCCCCGTCAGTTTTCATTACTTAAAAAATAGGGGCGGGCGCCACCAGACCCCCGTGGCGCACGCACCCTCATACTACTACTATAAAACTTACTACTAACTACTACTGCTGCTGCTGCTGCTGCTGCTGCTGTTGCCTACTACTACTACTACTACTACACTACTACACGCTGTACGTCTATGGACTATTAGCTTAATGATGATTATGGGTGATGATGATGATGATAAATAATAATAATAAATAAAATGATAATATAATAATAGATAATAATAATAATGCTAATATAATAAATAATGATGATAATAATAATAGATATAATAACGATAATAATGTATAATAATAATAATAAATAATGATAATAATAATAATAAATAAATGATAATAATAATAAATAATGATAATAATAATAATGATAATAATAATGAAGATGATAATAATAATAATAATAATAATAATAATAATAAATAATAATAATAATAATACTAAATAATACTAATAATACTAATACTACTACATTACACTACTACTACTACTACTAATAATAATTAATAATAATAATAATAATAACACTAACTAACTACTACTACTTGACTACTATACTAGCTACTACTACTACTACTCACTACTAATATAAATAAAATATAATAACAACACACACCGTAACACCAAGTAATCTGCCAATGATATTATTATTATAAATACCGTTTTTGCTGTCATCAAAGGTGCGTTTCTGATCCCGTACTTCATCTGTATGTTTGTCGGAGGAATATCTCAACTCATTCTGGAAATTGGCCTTGGCCAGTACACCAATCAAGCTGCTGTCACGGCATGGAATATTTGCCCGATCTTCAAAGGTATGGAAAACCTTGCGTTTTGAAACTTTAGTGTGATGAATTTCTGCTATAATAACGCACAAAGCCTGTTATACAGCTGGAACAGCTACTAAATGAAAGAAAAATTATCGTTTTCTATCTACCTATCTATCTATCTATCTATCTATCTATCTATCTATCTATCTATCTATCTATCTATTTATCGATCATTCTATTTATCTATCTATCTATCTATCTATCTATCTATCTATCTATCTATCTATCTACCTATCTTTTTTCATGTGCACTGAGAATACTCTTACACGTTTTTATTTTTTTTTACGACAGTAGATCTAAAGAATATCATTGTTATTTGCCTTACTCAATGCAAGACATCGTTTTGTTCATCTTTTTAAATTACTCTAAAAATTATGGGGAGCGAAATCACCACCTCTTGATATACTGGCTTCCACACCGAACATACCATCGTGACGACTTTGGATATGCCGACAAAATGCGTTCCATTGAGTACACCCATTTAATGAATCAATTTCTGAAATATACAGAAACAGCTTGAACGAATTTGAACCGTTAAATGAGTGTACTCATTGGAATATTGTTAGCACACCCAAAGTCAGTCCTATACGGTACCTGGTTTTGTATTTCTTCAGGGATCGGATCCGCTGGTTTCTTCATGCAGATCTTTGCAAACATCTACTACAACATAATAATGGCGTGGGCCATCTATTACATGATCATGTCGTTCACCAGCGTCTTGCCCTATTCCAACTGCGACAACGTGTGGAACACCCCGTGTTGTTACGACGTCGACGAACTGAATGTGGCGGACCTCAACACCACGACGACGGTTGCCATGCCTACGGCTACAGAGATGACGCACCCGACAACCGCCATCATCCCAGGATGTCCAAACGGCAGCGATCCGGTCTCCTCCACAGTCGAATTCTGGGAGTAAGTATTTCGACAAATCCCACTTCAATGGCGCACAGCTAGATCACGGTATTTCCCTGTTCAGTTTTCGTCGACGGCGACCTTAATTATAGGCACTCATTAATGGTGAAAAAAAAATAGAAAGATCTCTTCGGATTTAAACGAAAAACTGTTTATTTATTTGAAGAAAATATTTCCAGACGCTTACTGAAATAAGATTGGCAATTGTGCCTGCATATGAAACTGTATCGAGCATAAGATGTACACTAAATCAGCGCCGTCAACCAAAGCTGAACAGGGAATACCCTGATCTGCGCGCGGTTCCAGAAATATTCCCCCGGAAGACAACTCTCCCGGAGGATAACTCCCCGGGAGTACAACTCCCACCTGACACTCCCCTCAAAGGACAACTCTCACCGAGGACAACTAGCCTGGGGGAGTTTAACAATGTTTCCAGTTTTATAAAATCTGAGAAATCCTCGGGGAGCCGTCCTCCGGGGAAGAGGCACATCTGCTCTATGTGAGTTGTCAGGTGCGAGTCGTCGCTGAGGGAGTTGTCTTGATACGACATGCAATAGCTGCATGTACCAACATATCAAGGCTACACAACACAGCACCAACCTTGTCGCATCCCTCGTCTTCCGGAAGACACAAGTCTTGACCTCACCGTCCCCAACCCTGATAGAGTGAGCTGACAGCAAACAGTTCTAACAAACTACCTGACTGCTCGTATGGAAGAAGAAGGAGGAGGAGGAGGAGGAGAAGGAGGAGGAGGAGGAGGAGGAGGAGGAGGAGGAGAAGGAGGAGGAGGAGGAGGAGGAGGAGGAGGAGGAGGAGGAGGAGAAGGAGGAGGAGGAGGAGGAGGAGGAGGACGAGGAGGAGGGAGAGAGGAAGGAGGAGTATACCGAAAGGTCATACACAGAGCAGATAATCCGCGAAGCCTATCTATACCAAAAGCTCCATTTAGAACTGATTTTAATATGTCACCCGTGCGAACAAAGGTCGATATAACTACAGTATTGGTTTGGACAACTGAAGGCCCTGGTACAAAAATGATATTTGGTATCATATCGAGACTGATATCGAGAAAGAACCCTCATTCTCTGTTGTTTCTGTTTCTTCATTGCAGGCGTAAAATTTTACAAATTCATCTATCGGAGGGTATCGAAGATCTCGGCGGCATCAACTGGCAACTATTACTCTGTTTGATCCTTGCCTGGGTCCTGGTCTATCTCTGTATCTGCAAAGGTGTAAAGACATCAGGAAAGGTGAGAAATTATGAGATATATCCGTCTCTGGATATATTACGGATTACAAATGAACGAAAAGATAATAGCACATATCGATCGTTTGTAAATTGAGTGCCATAACGTTCGCCATAGCCAATTGTTATGTTATGCTATTATTATTATTTTCATCAACATCATCATCATTACAATTGTTATTACTAATTCTCCTACCACCTCCTCCTCTTTTTCTTTTCTTTTCTTCGCCTTCTTCTTATTCCTCTTCCCCTCTTTCTTCTCCCTTTTCTTCTTCTTCTTCTTCTTCCTCTTTTTTCTTCTTCTTCCTCTTTTTTCTTCTTCTTCCTCTTTTTTTCTTCTTCTTAATCTTCCTCTTCTTCTTCTTCATCATCATCCTCTTCTTCATCATCTTTTTCTTCTTCTTCTTCTTCTTCTTCTTCTTCTTCTTCTTCTTCTTCTTCTTCTTCTTCTTCTTCTCCTCCTCCTCCTCCCCCTTCTCCTTCTCCTTATTCAGGTGGTATACTTCACTGCTCCGTTCCCTTATGTCTTGTTAACCATCTTATTAATTCGTGCGGTGACACTCCCAAATGCTGTAGATGGAATCATTTACTATATCAGCCCGGATATCCAACGGCTCAAGGACAGTCAGGTAAGAATAGGAACAATAGTACATAAAAGCAAATGTTTGTTGCGTATTTATAAATCAATATTCATAAAATCGTTCATATTCGTCCTTCACAAAGGCGATTTATCCACATTGTGGCTCCGCGCTCCTAGGAGTAAAATAGAGGCCTGGTGGAAACTGGGGTAATAATAATAATTGCAGTGTACTGTGGGAGAGCAGTATTTAACGCTGAAGAGGTTACCCTGGTTAAATAAGACGTTATTATTACTATTATCAAAATTATCACTATTATGTGGTAAAATGTAACCATTTATACAACATCCAAGTAGATCCTTGTCATTTGATTGGAGGATTGTTAGTCACATGATATTGAATAAATACTCCATTCAGCGCAGCGTGCATGTTGGTTATATTTTTGCGTGCATGTTGGTTATAATTTTGCGTGCATATTTTCGTCCCATTCCACGGTTCGCAGTGCGCTACATGTATTGTACGAGTGTAGATCGAAAAGTTCTCGGCCTCACCAAGAAGGGTTGTCAGGATACTCCTACACTGTAACCAAAATCTCGTCGTGCTCTTGAGTACGACGAGATTTAATTCGTCCTGCTGACGAATTTACTTCGTCCTGCTATTTTTGACATGCTGTACGAATTGGACCAAATTTTCTGTAGATGGCATGACGAATATTATTTCGTTATACGAAATGATATTCGTCATGCCATCTACAGAAAATTAGTCCTGCAATGTATCCTATATATATTGCTTATCTAGACCAATTGCTTTCGTGCAGCTCTTCACGCCGCTTCTCTCTGAGCATGCGCGCTCGATCTGATATCCCACAATGACATGCGAATCGGCCTTGAACGGAAGACACCGAAAGATGCCAAACAATCTTTGAAAATGGCCGAAATAGAAGCACAGACCAGCTGGAGTGAAGAAAGAAGTGGCCCCTTGGGAAGAGACCTATCTCAGGATCACAGACTTCGTATCGTACGGTGAGTCGTACTTGTTTCATACAATAATTTATCTTTTTTCCCGTTAGCTTCTAGCCACGCGGCTACGAGTGCGAATTAAATCGATATATATGTTTCACGTACACTGTAAACAAATTTAGGTCATGCTCTGAATACGACGAACTTTATTCGTCCTGCTGTTCTTAGATAAAGGACATCGCACACGACACATTTTCGTCGCACGTCTGACCATTTGGATCTGAAAAAATTTCAATTTTGCAACTGACGCTCTTCATATTACGAAAATAAAGACATTATATAATTAAAACATGCAGCAGACACATACCAGTACATGTAATATATTGGGCCCCAGACAGCTCTACATGTTTCACATATGCTTCTACATACATTTACCCTTGGCAGGCCAGTGAAAATAATTTCAATTTGATTTCACACAGCACATTAGACAGCATCTAACTTTACTGGCTACCCATAATAAACTAACACAAATTTATAACCACCCAAATGAATCAAGCGTAGCAATATCGTTCTATGTTCGCAGAAACAGACCAGAGAAACAAGATTCGACATCAAGTTGTCCGTACAATTCCGCTGCCGTTACATTTTACCAGCAGAGCAGGGGAAGAGAAGGAGGAGCCCAGCTATCCATGCGAAACTGTTTAAAAATTTATGTAACCAACATTGTCATGGAACTGTGAAAACCCTAGCTTTTTTATAATTCCACAAATATAATTATTCATATAGATAACACAGAACAATTATTCTGATTTCTTTCTGCCCAAAACTCATATATTATGAATTAACTGCACGATATCCGGTAATACTTCCTGATATGTCTTGTCAAAATAACACAATTATTGTTCTACAAAACTTCTGACTAAATCAATATCCTGTATAACTTACAATATTTTACATATGAATGACTCATTATTCACCAACAATCCACTGTGCATTAAAGAATGACAAGAATTAAAATGCATTTTTTTTTACTCTTGTTTTCCAGAACCAAAACTTTCAAGATTAATACCAGAATCCAAAGATTATAAGCTAAAATATTCACTAATTTTTTTTCTGTATTATTGTATATCAAATATTGAATGAAAATAATTAATATTCATCTTCCTACTTATGACAAATTACAGGGTCAATATAGACTTCATAATCTTTCCTTCTAGCATCAATACATAAAATACAACATGCGTGTAGCAACAGCGATTGCAGGCAAGCTAGGGGTGGAAAAACGGTCAGAATGTACAGCAGGGAAAGATTTATATCTTTCTGTTTTGTAATTATGGGATATCAAATCCAATGAAAATAATTAATTTCATCTTCCTACTATGTACAAATTACAGGGTTCAATATAGACGTCATATTTCCTTCTAGCATAACGTACAACTTTACACGTTTTTACCTTTCGTACTTGCAATCCGAAAGAAATGCACCTTTTCCGCGAAGTCGCTAAAGTGGATCTAACCCCTTTTGCAAACAAGCTCTTCATATGTTTTCTCTTCACAAAATTTCATAAATTTGAATTGTTTAAGCATTTCTTTATTTGAATCTATTTATTTGAATCCAGGTCCATCGTCACATTCCGGACTGGTGGCAGGTTATAACAAAATGCAATACATACAATACAGTGAGAACATATGAAGAGCTTGTTTGCAAAAGGGGTTAGATCCACTTTAGCGACTTTCGCGAAAACCGCATTTCTTGCGGGCAGCTTGCTCATACCTAAGGTGTCAGTTAAAGCACCCTGCACTGAACCATAACTGATGCCCATAGTGTCGGCTATGTGCTGAATACTTATACGTCTGTCTTTCAGAACCATGCTGTGAATGGCGTCCACTTGTTCTTCTGTTGTTGAAGATCTTGGGTGTCCGGACCTTGGATCATCCCCTTGCACTCTCCCTTCCCCACTTGAATTCAGCAGTCCACTTCTTTACGGTGGAATAGGAAGGAGAGTCATCACTAAGTGTTTGTACCATGTCATCATGGATGGCCTTGGGTGTCATGCCTTTTTTATGCAGATATGAAATCACCACACGAGCTTCTTTTGGGTCCATTTTTGGATCTTCACTAGATCTGAAGACTTTCAAAGAGCCTCACCTAAAAATAAATAAAGACAGACGCATGAATTTTGGTGCATAACCATACAAGGCATAATAGTTTACAACTGCATCACAGATTTTGAGATGCTGCCTTGCCTTCTAGGTGAGGCCGAGAACTTTTTGATACACCCTCGTACACGCGGCGCTGTCCCACTTAGTTGTGTGATGTATGTGAGTTTTAAGTTTTAAGTTTAATCATAACCGGTGAACATATGCTTCAATAAGGATTTAAATATTTGGTGAAATTTAGACTAAATGAGGAAACTGCAGAAACATTAACTATACACACATACACTAAACATGCTGAATTTGTGAATAAACCAGAAAGAGTATCAGAATGTATAGGCCTATGTATGTCTATATTTTTTCATGCTTTACAATCCTCCAATCAATTGACAAAGCTCTACTTTATAATGTTGTATAAAACAAATAATAAATGTTTATGAGTTCAATAGTACGAATATTTTAATTCGTTGCCAGGGGCGTCACTTGACCATTTTGGATGGGGGGGGGGTGTACATGGTCAATTTGCCGACTGACAAAAATGAAAATGCCGACTGTAACGGTTGTTCAAAGGGCGTAAACGGAGGCATCCATTACTTTTCAGGATGGGGGGGGGGGTGATTCCACCCTTCTGAGTGTTAAGTACCCACCGCTTTACTGCTTATATTTTTGTATCCAATTGATATCAGACATAAATCTTTTTTTTTTGCTGGTGAGCAAAAAGGTGTGGCAATTGTTGATTGGTGCTGAATTGGGGGAAGGTCTGGGAGGGGGATCCCCCCAGGGTGAGAAAATTTCATATTTCGCCTTGAAAATGTGTGTTTTTAGCGGCCATATTTGGTGAAGGAATGTATAATTGACATCCCCTTTTGTTGTGCAAATGGTGTGGCAATTGTTGGTTGATGATGAATTGGGGAGGGTCTGGGAGGGGGATCCCCCAGGGTGAGAAAATTTGATATTTTCGCCTTGAAAATGTGTGTTTTCAGCACCCATTTCTGGTGGAGGAATGCATAATTGGAACTCTATTTGTGTGCACAGGTTGTAGCGAATGTTGTTATGTGATAAATGATTATGGGCTGGGAGGGGGTTCCCCTCCCAGGGTGAGAAAATTTGACATTTTTCACCCGTTAACATCATTTTAGACCAGACCACAGAATGTGTAATGTTAACAAAATACTCTGTCTTAAGAAATGGGAAGTCTCTCGGAGGGGTGAGAAAATGTTAACATATCACATTAAAACATGTATTTTAGTCTCTGTTCATACATACGCATACTCATTGGTCAAGAATGTTCAAGGACTGCCTTACATAAGGGCAGTTCCAGCGTTACGGACATTACATTCAGACATTTTTTGGCAACTTTGGGGGCTTATTTCTAGAAACCATCATTATCATTCTGAACCTGATTGTGGTAATCTCACACAGGTCACCCTGAAGTGTTTACAGTTTAATTTGAAGTAGTTTCTAGTTATCATTTGGTAGTTATCACACATAATGCTTGCCGTTACGGACATTACATTTTTTGGACATGACTTTTTACCTACCAACGCATTTGTCAAAAATTTTGTGAGCTGAAGCATGAATTGAAGCCAATTTTCTTTTGAAATTGGTGCTGAGGACCTGTTTAAGTTGTAGGATGATAATTAGATACAACAGCTTCAGTGTATCCCATACAGAACCATAAATGTAGCGTTACGGACATTATATTTTTAACGTTACGGACATTACACCTCGGACCACTTTTTTAGGTCCTTATATTTATACTTAAAAGCATTTGATAACTAATGTAAAGCTAATATTAGTCATTTTTGGTCCTTTCTTAACTATAAACTACTATAAATTAATTCTGAATTGCTTTTGAATGTGAAATAATGAGACTCAAAGATTGTGCATTTTTCAAAAAAGATAAGAAAATTTTGAAGAAAATGGGTTTTTTGAAGAAAAGTATGTCTAAATATACTTCAAATGTATTCAAATTCCACTCAAATTAAAGAGTTCAATGAGTTCTATTGTATGATACTAAATTTATCAATGTAGCACATATATTTTTGGAATTATTACAGAATTTATGATTTTGAGCTCGGGTAACATTTTTCGCGGAATTGCCCATAAAACTGATTTTGCCACTTGGGAATGACCATAGTGCATTAAGCTGATAACGTTTACAGTGCCCACTTTGCCAACTTAATTGTGTGTTTTGCCAAGTGACATTGTCCAGTCAGAGTTTTGACGACTGATTAATACAAAATAGCTTTCAAATTTGATCATCAAACTGTTTTACAACTGATATTGCCTACTGCTTCTGTTCAAGATTTTGCCACGGGGTGGCTGGTCAATTGTGTTACGTCCTCCCTCCCTACTTGCCTTCCTTTTCCTTTCTTTCTTTCTTCCTTCCTTTCTTTCTTTTCTTTCTTTCCTTTTTCTTTCTCTCCTCCTTTCTTTCTTTCTTTCCTCCTTTCTTCCTTTTTCCTTCTTTCCTTCTTTTTCTTTCTCTCTTCCTCTTTCTCTTCTTCCTTCCTCCCTCTTTTCTTCTTTCCTTTCTCTCATTTTTTCCCTTTTCCCTCTCCCCTTTTCTTTCTTTTGCCGACTGGGCGCAAAAATTTGCCGACTGGGTGCGTGAATTTGCCGACTGCGATCATGAATGGGGGGGGGGGGTGTCACACCCCCCTCTAGCGACGCCCCTGCGTTGAAAGGTTAAACGGTCCATTCAACTCATGAAAATATTCGTACTATTGAATACATAAACATTATTTGTATGATAGCACATTCCGATCTTATCTTACCTCCCCTTAACGTACAATTGTTGGCAACACACACACACACACGCGCACACACACACACACACACACACACACACACACACACACACACACACACACACACACACACACACACACACACACACACACACACACACACACACACACACACACACACACACACACACACACACACACACACACAC
>JZLH01S0018351.1:6263-18560 GCA_001188425.1 Eucidaris tribuloides | reverse complement strand
GAACCACGGACCTCTATAGGTCGAGAAACAGAAGCCTTATCCACTGAGCCATGACGCCTCCCCTTTACCAAATCTATAGACATACATGTACATGTATATAGTCATAACCACTAGTGGGCCCTACACCCACTATTCTTGCTGTACTCGTTCAAATACACACAAAATATTCACAGACACCGACACACACACACACACACACACACACACATATTCATACATAAATATATGCACAATATTTTGCCTTTGCTTTCCTCAAACGTCACTCCTCTTTAGCTCTTTATTATATTTATTTGCTTTGTTGAATTTCTCTGTATTTTATGCATATAATTGATAAAAATATTTGAAATATTTCCATTTCCATTTATATTTTGTATATACCTTTAGAAAACACTTCGATTTGAATTATATATCTTGTGATGTTTATTTCAGAGATGCAACATACAAATTTCCTCAACTTAATTCTTCTTTCTTCTTCTTCTTCTTCTTCTTCTCCTTCTCCGTCTTCTTCTATAACTATTTTCTTCCTCTCATTACACTGTAAAATTGGTTGTGGAAAGACTACACAACACTGTGTACAATGAACCACAGTTGTATAAAAATCTTCAAACATATTGTGTAATTTTTACACAACTTTTGTTTAGAATTTAGTTTTTACACAACCCTTTTCAGAGTGTTTCATTATCCTGACTAGCATTGGTTTGCCAAAGCAACCGACTTTAAATTGCGAAATTGCAATATTTTATCTCGAATTACGAATCGCTTACTAGAATTATATACCAATAACTATAAGTCACTTACCGTTGGGAATGGGTCCTGTAAATAAACTAAACAGATCTGAAAGATATCACACATAAATGATGAAGACTCTGAATACCATTAATGTCAACCTATGACAAGTTGATTTTCAGTTAACATAAATAAGTGTCGTCGATGTTACGCTTGTGGTGGACGCTGACGATGTTTGTGGCGACAATGATGACAGAAGTCAGAAAGTTCCGGAAAAAGTCCGATCGTTTGGTGTTGGCAATTTAATGATATACGAGTTTGCAAACGTGCTCATTTGCCAACGACGGCTTTGATACGAAGAGAGTTCTAAAACGATTGATATCTGTCTCTTTACAAGAGCGGCATTATAATCAGCTTGATCTGCAGTTGGTGGGCAGCCATTTTTGATCAGACAGTGGTGTAGTTACGTCATTCCTTGATCGCCAATTTGATTGGACAATTGTGCATCTACGTCACACGTGGCTTGGCATGTTGATTGGATAATGGTAAAGTCATGTCCATCCTTCATCAGCTAACATGTAAGGTAAATTGTCACGATATGCACAACACAAGAACACGACAGATACAGAAATGTGTTAAAAGCTGGCAGATAATTATACATGATCAACGTGCATTTATAAGTGTTTAATCGTTTGTTTTTTACTCTGACAATAGGGAGTTACCTCGGCTAAGCTTATCATATCTATAAAGCTATCTAATTTCTGTCATTTCGTGCGTTGTCATGCAAATCGGATGAAATTACAGTAATCGTTACGGCACATGTATATAGATTACCGATGTGATGATAAGTTCTGCGCACGCGAGGGTGGTATTTGGGGGTTTTCAAACACCCACTATAGCAACAGAGGGAGTTAACCTCCAAATCACCCCCTTTCCGAAAACACCTCCCAGTTCAAAAGGGGTATTTTAAACCCCCGTTACAGACCAGGGTTGTCAGTTTGACCCTTTTAAGGCCACAAACACCAAATTTGGCCTTTTTGCCATCGTTTGGCATTAAAGAATTCAAAGTGCGGGCCAAACAGCTGGCTGTGCGTATACCGCGGCACTCAAATTTTCATCTGCAGCAGATGTTTCAAATTCATAAATTGATTACAACGTTATTTCTATCCAAATCGAGGCGATACTGCTCATGAAATGCATCAAATCCGAATTTGGCCTTTTTTCACTGAATTTGGCATGTGATTCGGCTTTATGAGAATCGGAAAACCTGGCAACCCTGTTACAGACAGAATAAATGGTTGATGATTTGGCCGTGAAAAAGTATTCCCATCGCACCCCCCCCCCGCCTTTGATGAACTAAAATGTCTGCTAGAATTGTGTTAGATGACAGATAATGTTAGGATGCGAACAATACCTTTTCAAGTGATTAATCTTTTGTTTTTTACGATCTGTGAAAATGAACAATTATCTTGACGAAGCTCATTATATTTTTTTTTGTTCCTTTTTAATAGAAGGCGTTTTAATTTCTGCCATTCTTTATTGTCACCAAATTGGATGACATTATCGTAATCGTTACAATATATTTGTCGTCAAAATTATATATCCATGATGTGATAATGAGACAAGCGCCGAGAGGACAAAAAGTGTTTTATTATAATGTCCCTGCCTGGTTAAAGGCATTGTATAACAATGTTTCCAGTTTAAAAAAGATCTGAGCTACATGATTCCCCATGCTACCAATGTCTCTGATATAGCCTAAAAATGAAGCCCTCAAAAAATTGCAGTTTAAAACGATTATTAAGTGCTTTAAACATAAGTGAAAATCATTGCGAGACCATTCCAGCTGTCCCCCATAGACTGCTGTTTAGTAAAATTTCCTATCGGCTGATAATAATTAATGTGTCAATTTGTATCTGCACATATTGTAGTAGTGACAGCATCATGTCCGAACATTTGTGTTCGAGGGTATTTATTTGTCCATTCAAACACTGTCAGATATGTCAAAAAGCGAAGTTAAAAAAAAATAAATGGGTTTTCCACAGTGTTATATAGCGTCTTTCAAAGGTACAACAGATCTCATTTTACTGAAGAAAAATCCGGATTTTTTTTTAAATAAGCATATTAGTTACTCCGACTTGAAGCAATGACCACGGAAAGTAGCTTTAAATAGATCATGACGTTTTTATTCACTTTTTTTTCGTTAGAGTGTATATTAATGCTATTTACATTATTTTTTAATCAATTTGAAGTAACCAAAATATTGAGAAGTGATTCCGGTCCATCATAAACGATGTTTAATTGTTTATTATGCTGCTGCTTCTGCTGTTGCTGCTGCTGTTGCTGCTGCTGATGATGATGGTGGTGATTTACTAAAATAATATAGTCATGCTTGTATCAGAAATTTGATGTCGTGTAAGACGGGGGATAGCGGGTTAATATGGACCCCCATAAGTTAGATCATCATTTCCCAGAATTTTATTTTATCTCTAAAGAGTGGGTTATGTGATTGCAGGGATGTGGCAAGTCCATTACTCCCTTCATTACAATACCAAACGGTAAGTAGTAGCTTACAAAAATGTGTGTGAAAGTCTGAGAATGCCATACGTCATGAATTTGTGTTAATGAAAAACTAATAAAGGACAATGTCACCAGAATAGTTGTCTTCTGTGAGTTTCAATTTTGCTCAAAAGCGAATGCGGTTACTGTGCGACGCGTAGCAAGCGAGCGGCAGCCTTCTGATTGCTAACGGATCATCGCCTGCGCGAACCTTTGGCTAACGCTGATGCGGAACCATTTTGGAAGCGGCAGGTGCACGTTACGTCGCGAATTTTTTTAAATTGCTCGGCTGAGCAAATTGGAAAAAAGATGAGTTACACGTCCAGATTTTCACCAACAAACTCAATATTTTACGCCAAGTCTGCCTAATGAGAGGTGTTATTTATTATTAATCTATCACATTGATATGATTTCAGACATTTGATTCATATAGATGTTTTTTGACGGTGCAAATCAATAACCCAATCTTTAAGACGTTTCATTATCAGTTGAAAGATTTTAGTTCATGGATAGGTATACACTAAAAGACATCCATTCATATTTAACCAAATAAAAGATATAGGCCTTTAAAACAACTTTTGCAAGGGGTCCATATTACCCCAGCTTGGAGCAATATGGACCCCTCTGTTATTTACAACAGCGACGGGGCAATAGGGTCCATAGGGTCCATATTGCCCCGTCCATAAAGATTCTACATGGGAATACACATGGGAATACTAGGGTGTCCATATTACCCCAGATCACGAATTCACAAAGTATCCAGTTCAGTGTTGAAATTACTGGGGGGGGGGGAGGTTAGGGAGCCATTTTTTCATTTTACCAGAGCCATTCTCAGTTTTACAGAGCCATTATTTTTATTTCAGGATTCAGGTAATAATCATCATGGTTTTGCATCGCGGTTTGTCTTGCTTGTTAAAATTACAAATTCATGTATCATTGTATCATGTACTAACTATAATAGATGTATTTCCTGTCAGTCTGTCATTTAGATAATGTGTCCATCAGACCGTCACTCCATTTAATGATGTCAAAAAGAATAGCTTCAGGAAGGATGAAGTTTATTATATTTGAATTAGAATTGGTACTTACAAGAATCCTTTTCATAATTTCCAATTTCTTATTTGATAAAAACTCTCTTGAAATGATTTTTTTTAAATATTCAATGCACTGCAGCTGATTAAATGCATTATAATCCCAACAGTAAAACTATTACAAGTTGGATTCAGAAACTCAGAAAGAATTGAGATTGGGAAAACTATTAAAATTGTGAAACTTGAAGAAAAAAATATCTTGTAAATCCCAATTTGATCAGGTAAATAATTCAAGATAAATAATTCTCAACAAACAATATATTCGGAACAAAATAATGTAATGCAGACTTTTTCAATCTGTACTTCTCAAGATAATGAAGGTTATGCAACATACTGTAACTGTTACTGTTAGAATAAAGTTTGAGGGTGATTACAACAGTCTGTTAGAAAATATATGCATATGAATTGTTAAGTATGACATTAAAAAATAGTCATACAACTACATGACTCTTTTAAATACACATATCATCATGTTTAGAAATTAATAATAATAATAATAAATAGCATTTATAACGCGCTTAATACAACGTTTCTAAGCGCTGAAATTAGAAGTTAACTGAATTTTGTTGGTTTCCTGTATTTTTGTTAAGTGTGGCTTTTGCTTTCGCCGTGTCTCATTGCCGAATGTTTCATGATTTTAGTGCTACCCGTCCGAAACGGGTCGCGATTTTTTTTTTCCCCAAGGAACTTTTTTTTCGCAGGACGCATGCGCACTTGATCATACTACGAGACCTTATCAAAATTCATGAAACATCTCTATGCACTTCATTCAAGCGCGTCGACCAGATATCAATTCAGCGACGTGAGAAGTGTGCTAAAAGGTTTGCACGCAATTTCTGATTTAATTCAAGGACATGCAAAATACGCGTGTCTATAGCAGCTGCTAACTAAATTCCAAACATCCCCTCTTCAATTCACAGTGTATCAACAATCCTCTTTTTTTTTCTCTTACATCATCTTCATGCTTGCATTTCTAAATCTATCTGATAATTATAATTAAACGTAAACTAGAACACTGGAAGTTTGAAAATTTCCCTAGTTTGTTTTTCTTGAGTTGTATTTCATGAGAAAATTTATTCGATTTAGTTAAGTTAATCTTATCCCCTTCCCCATGTATTTTTACATCGTAATGAAAATTGCGGAAATCTGACGTTGCAGCACGTCAAATAGTAGGCCCTAACGGACCCAGCACATCTGTGTTACTTATTGTCAGCATTTGTCGTACGAAACGCGTAGGACTTTGCACAGCGTTCATATTTGTGTGGATTACTTATGTAAAATTCAATGCTTTGTTATCGTAACAGGCCCTAAATTGAACAAAAAAAGTTTTTATAATTTTAAGTTAATGGTGAAAGTGTCATTTGACATGTGTGATGGTTACAGCCCGATAGACCGAGAGTCCGATAGACCATGGACCTACAACGAACTGCGGGTCTGTTAGATCAAGGTTCCGTTAGACGATGGGTCCGTTAGACCGAGTACGATGGACCGATTATTGAAAAGGGTTCGATAGACCGAGGGTACGTTAGATCAAAGGTCCGTAACTTCGTAAGACCATATGGATCCGTTAGACCATGGGTCTGCCCTAAGACCAAGGCTCTGATAGGCCGATAATTAACAAGAGTACGATGGACCGATTCTTGAGAAGGGTCTGATAGATGGAGATCAAGGGAGCGTACTTATACAAAGGGTCCATTAGATTAAGGGTGCTTACTTAGACCAAGGGTCCCTAAGACCAAGAGTCCGTTAGACAATTATTAACAAAATTACGATGGACCAATTATTGAGAAGATTTTGATAGACCGAGTGTCCTTTAGGCGGAGCTGACCATAGACCGAGGGTCCATTAGATTAAGGGTCTATTAGACAATTAATCAGACAAAGGGATTGATTACAAGAATACGGTGGACCATTTATTGAGAAGGGACCAATTAGCCCAGGAGTCCAATAAATCGAGAGTTCAAGGGTCCATTAGACCAGGGGTCCGACAGACTGATTATTATGAGTACGATGGACTGATCATTGAGAAGGGTTCAATAGACCGAGGGTCCCCTAGGCCAATGAACCAACAGACCGAGAGATTATTATAAATCATATTATATAGGGGGAGGGCCGAAGTCAGAAAATGACGGTTTCGTTTCACCCCCTGTACAAACTAAGTAGACTATGTTTATTTTCAAGCTTATAGCATAGCAAACAATATTCAAGAGGTCTACCTCAAGAAATTTGTTGCGAACACCTCCAAATCCAAGATGGCGCCGAAACTGCCGCCATTTTGATAAATATTCAGGTTTTTAAGATAAAATTAGTTTGAAAGGTCCAATCCCTATGAATGTGGTGTCATTTTAAAGCAAATTAAATGTCCTACAATTTGATACCACACTTAACACCTTTTAGGATGACTTTCAATGTGATTTTTGATCAAAAACCTAGTTTTTTGACATTTTTCCCCAAAAATCGGAAATATTAAGAATGCATATTTTCTCATAAATCAAGATTTCACAAAAAAATGATGCCATACTTTTTCAGAATTTACCCAAATATGTGAACAACATTATGTGAAAATTAAAAGTTAATTCCTATTTTTGATCAAAAGTTATAAGGTCACAATCCTGATAAATTCGTATTTACTTTTGGAGCATTTTTGGCAGTACATGTATTATGTACTAGTCTCGATTCCAGACCCTGCCACTTTTTCTCCCTGTAAGTAGCAGTGCTGTTTCAAAGCACCCACACTATGTGACCTCAGTTGCAGGTTTATTCCTAGAGACTAATGTGAGTCAAAGCAGTTGACTGAGGATAACAGTTTCCTTATCAATATAGGATGGGTTAATCTAAAGGTCTAGGAGCCAGACTAGTTATGTACATTGTATTCCCATAGACTACATGTGTTACAAGTCCTCATATTGTCAGTTTGTCACAAGCTAAATAGTGGAAACCATTAATTTCTTGAGATGAACTTGAAATGTTTAGAATATTCTGCTGTCATACTTACTCTAGCTATAATGTAGCTAATGTTGTCATGGCAACTGCATATGAAAATTGCTATATGAAGCTATATATGGGGATTAGCGATCATATTTAAAGGTTGTGCTTATTATTTGCACACGAAATCCTTTTACTCTGAGTTGATCCAACCAATGAAAGAAAGGGTTAAAAATGTGAGATTAATAATTTAAGTTTTGAAATAAAAGCAATAAATCATTAGAAATTCATCCGTTGCTGAAGTTGTATTGTGTAATGATAGTCTAGGTTCAGACACTGGATTATAGTTTTCACCCACTGATATTAAATTTGATAATGTTCAACTGAGGCAAAGATAGCTTAGCTATCTTTGAACTGTACTGGTGTGTGCTTTTGACCTCGGAAGCTCTGATCAGCAGGTATTAATTTTTCACTAAGTGCTATACAAACCTCTAGGTCTGCTAGTCAAACTGCTTTATTGGAAATGAGCAACGTTATTTCAGTGTATTCTCTTTGAATTCAATCAGTACTTATTTTTGCGAAATCAGATATTTCTGCACTGAGGCTTTTGTGAGAGGAGAAACTTACGTGAATCTTTGTACTATAATTGTTTTACCAATTTATTTACTCGATAAGCTCATTTCCGTGTATGCAAATCATGGACACAACTATTACGACATTATATAGACTGTTGTTCTCTCGTCATTTAATGAAATAAAAAAACATACAAAACACTTAAAGGTTAGTGACATGATTGGCAACACTTGAAAATGCCTCAAGAACCAAATGAGTTGAAATATATGATAACTATACACTAGCAGGAGTGGATCTCTCACCTGGGAGGATTTGTCTGTAATTTGTTTACTTAAGGAGAATCAAGCATAAACATATGAGTATCTTAATTTCATCCGGGGACGATAAAAATAAGCCCCATAGAGAGCCACACAGCAGGTTTCCGTGCTACGAGTGATACTGACATTGTTTATTTTAAAATGAGTCAACGTTTGACTACAAGATTTTCACAGGAGAATCCTTGCATAGTTTACTTGATTCTAGAGTAGTTTCAGCCCAAGTTGAGGACTTTCCCCAATCATGTCATTTACCTTTAATATCTCAGCTGTCCTTTAATCTAAGAAAACAAAAAATAAAAATTCCAGAGGGTACATCTCTGTCACACATAATTATATTGGGCCTCGTGACCTTTGACCTTTGACTCCGAAACTTCTTCAATTCATTGGTGAGTTTCAATGCATACTTCCCCCAAGATACATAAAAATCCGATAAGCCATTCTTAAGTTATCCTGATAAAGATACCAAGTAACGGGCCTCGTGACCACTGAAATTTGACCTTTGCAATGAACACTGAAATCCAATCAGTTCGAAATTCTGCATTTTCCTGTTTGCAAAATCGCAAATTTTGACCAAACTACCTAATATCATATCTGTAAGAACGATTTGAGGGGTCTTCTTTGACATCAGTCATGCATTTCTCATCCTTCTTATTCTTAAAACAGTTTTAACTCAAAATCTGATTTTTTGCCACAATGATAAAAAGTTCATTTTTAACCCCCAAATTGCCCCCAAATCAAAATATCATGATTGGTTCAATGACAATGCTTTAGGTTTAATCAGCTTAGTAGGATCTACAATTTTGGAACCAATACTGACTTACAGATCAAATTCTTAATTTGTTTTACCAATAATGATAAAATTTGACATTTTTTAGGGGAAAATTGCCATTTTTAAAGTGAGGTACGTAAGATTGTTATCATTGGTAATCAGCATCCTCTTTTACCTATATTATGACTGTTTCACCTTACATTTATACAGTTTTAACCCCCAAATCTGCTTCTTACCAAAAGCAATACAATTATTCGTTTTTGCCTCAAAATGGCTCAAAACTCAATAAAGTTCATGAATGGGGCCAATTAGAGTGCTTTCATCGGATTCAGCACAAACTTCTAGATAGGATAAGACTTTCAAACCTTCCCTAGAAAAAAAAAAATCTAATTAAATCCAGTTATCTTCAGTGGTACATGTATAACACAAAATACCATAAAAGTGTTGTTGCTAGGCAAAGTTTTGTTGCTAGGCAACCATATGGTCTACATGGAAACTTAACAATACTTCAGGTTGCGATAGAGTTTGTAAGGTTCAAAGATTAATGCATATTTTGTCATTTTCAGTATAATACTGTGCTTTTTCTCAACCCACAAATAACTAAATGACTAATACAGCTCGGTCCTACGTAATTATGCCATAAAAATACATTTATAAGGTGTGAAAGGTTAATTTAAGTGAAGTATAACAAATTTCTTCGTGACATGTTGCGGTTGATATGGTTATGTTCCAACTCTGACATCACTTAAGTGTCAAATAAATGATATTGTAGTAATGAAAGGTATTTAGTATTGTTTTCATATAGTTACAAACAGAAAATCTCATTCAAAATGGAAAATTCACCCATTTGTGCATGAGCTGAAATGGTTGCTAGGGAAATTATGTTGCTTGGTAACAAGATCAGATAAATATTTTCTTCCTTTTTATGCTTGGTAATCCAGGACATTTCCATATTTACATATACAATGGTTTCATACCCGAAAAGGGTACATCAATAACCAAAACGATAAAATTACATCTAAAATTTTCCTAGTGTAAAATTTTGTGTTTTTGGTACAAAAAGGGGCGTGGTCTATTCAAAGCTGGTTTCCATGGTGATGCTACACGTTACAGCAAATAATATGCTTAATTTAGAAAATTTACTTTAGAATAAGGATAATCTAGCCATAATCCAGTCGGGGGTGGGGGGGGGATTAAACTCCTTGAATAAGCCGCTTTTTGGCCTCTCGCCGCTCACCTATTATAACACGTGTAGTCTATGGGAATACAATGAACATAACTAGTCTGGCTTCTAGACCTTTAGATAAACCCATCCTATATTATAAGGAAACTGTTATCCTCAGTCAACTGCTTTGACTCAGACTAGTCTCCGGGAATAAACCTACAACTGCCGTTGCAGGGTGCAGCTGCTTTGCACCAGCACTGCTACTTATAGGGAGAAAAGAGGCAGGGACTGGAACCGAGACTAGTACATAATACATGTACTGCCAAAAATGCTCCAAAAGTAAGTACGAAGTTATCAGGATTGTGACCTTATAACTTTTGATCCAAAATAGGAATTAACTCTTAATTTTCACAAACTGTTGTTCACATATTTGGGCAAATTCTGGAAAAGTATCGCATAAATTTCTTTGTAAAATCTTGATTTATGAGAAAATATACATTCTTAATATTTTTTTTATTTTTGGGAAAAAATGTCGAAAAACAAGGTTTTTGATCAAAAATCACGTTGAAAATCATCCTAAAATGTGTTAAGTTTGGTATCAAATTGTAGGACATTTAATTTGCTTTACCATAACACCACAGTTATAGGGATTGGACCTTTCAAACAAATTTTATCTTAAAAACTTGAACATTTATCAAAATGGCGGCCATTTTGGGCGCCATCTTGGATTTGGAGGTGTTCGGAACAAATTTTTTGAGGTAGACCTCTTGAATATTGTTTGTTATGCTATAAGCTTGAAAATAAACATAGTCTACATAGTTTGCACATGGGGTGAAACGAACTAAAAAACTAAGCCACTTTTGGGGGTTCGGCCCTCCGCTTAATAGGCCTATTTGTGTGTGTGTGTGATTTATTATAATCTCTCCAGAGAACTACCATACACTTTCGGTCTATTGGTCCCTCAGCCTAACGGACCCTCTGTTTATCGAACCCTTCTAAAGAATCAGTCCATAGTAATATTGTTAATAATCGGACCATTGGTCTAACGGACTCTTGGGCTATTGGTCATTTCTCATATAAGAGGCCATCGTACACTTCTTGTTGGTCTATCTGACCTTGCCCTTACAAAAAAGGTCCTGTGGTACTCCTGTGGTATTTCTATGGTACTGTATAATACCACAGAAAATACCACAGGGATGAAGAGGTACCACACAGATTCCTGTGGTACTGCAAACGTTTAGCCTGTGGTACCCATGTGGTACAGAAAATACCACAGGAAAATACCACAGGATATTCCTGTGGTTTGTTTGGACTAATACCACAGGACTACCACAGAAAGTACCACAGGAAAATATCACAGGATATTCCTGTGTTTTTGGGGGGGACATATACCATAGGACTAGCACAGAAAGTACCACAGGAAAATACCACAGGATATTCCTGTGGTTTGGGGGGACATATACCACAGGACTACCACAGGACTACCACAGGAAGTACCACAGGAAATACCACAGGATATTCCTGTGGGTTTTTTGGACATATACCATAGGACTACCGTAGAAAGTACCACAGGAAAATACCACAGGCCATTCCTTTGTTTTTTTTTTTTTGTAACGATATACCACAGGACTACCACAGAAAGTACAACAAGAAAATACCACAGGATATTCCTGTGTTTTTTTTTGTGACATATACCACAGGACTACCACAGAAAGTACTACAGGAAAATACCACAGGATATTCCTGTGGTTTTGGGGGTACATATACCACAGGACTACCACAGGACTACCACAGGAAGTACCACAGGAAAATACCACATGATATTCCTGTGCTTTTTTTAGGACATATACCACAGGACTACCGTAGAAAGTACCACAGGAAAATACCACAGGCCATTCCTGTGGTTTTTTGGGGGCATATACCACAGGACTACCACAGAAAGTACAACAGGAAAATACCACAGGATATTCCTGTGGGGTTTTTTTGGACATATTTCACAGGACTACCACAGAAAGTACTACAGGAAAATACCACAGGATATTCCTGTGTTTTTTTTTTGGACATATACCACAGGACAACCACACATCAGTACCACACAGCAGTACCACACAGCAATACCACACAGGAGTACCACACGGCAAAACCACCGATCAGTACCACACAGCAAATACCACAC